>JAUTDX010004362.1:0-37343 GCA_030844895.1 Ambrosia x helenae
ATATAACTGTAAAACGAATCATTTTATTTCATATGTAAAATTAATATGTCATATTAGATTTCTCAACCCCGGGACGTTTCCCGAGGTATAATCTAGTTTATATATACCACCTAACATTCCGGTTGTAAGGATTTATATACTTTTCTAAAAGGGCAAACATCTTATCACTAAACGAATAGATCATGTATAATTTTTAATGCGGGAACCTTATATATTACTACTAGCTTTTATCCCGGGAGTATCCCGGGGTTGAAAAATATAACCATTCTAATAATAACTAATACTAATAAATAATAATTATTACTCTTGTAATTAAATAAATAAACATTGCTATAAGGTGACACTATGTGTTGCAGTGTTGCGCGATTCTTTTCTCTAGCTTCTCTTATGAAGTATACCTATCCATCTTTAGAAGAGTAAAATTCCAATGATAGCAAGGCGATTGGGCTAAATTTCAACATTGTATATAAAAACCCTGGTTTAAAAAGAAAAAACAACGATTAATAAATAACCTGAACACTTTGTGTTTTTTTTTCCTGTATGAACGAGACCCCATAAAAAATAGTCGTTTTTTTCTCGTTTTTTATATAGCACTATGGTACTCGTTGGAAAGATAATAAAACGCTCGTTAATTTGGTGTAATTTTTTTCTTAAAAAATCTCGTATATAAAAGATATTAACGTTTAAAAATGATGGGAGGAATCATTAGAGAGAAAAATTTAACTTTGTTTTTAAATTCTTAAAGAGATTAGGGTTAGATAAGTGTAGGAGAATGAATAAAAACAAAATAAAAAAATAAATTAAAAAACTCTCACATAAACATGCCACGTGGCACATTCAAAAGGAGGGTTAAGGGCTCCATTGAATACCACACTCAATCAATATTCAATTCTTTTATTATAAGTTATAGATTTTTCTGTTAAATTGGTGAGAGAAAAACCGAAAATTGAGGTTCTTCCCCTTTGTAGCGACCAATGGGTGTAGAATTTTCCCACATAAAATAAAGAACGCAACATTATTATATTGGGTTTTATGTAAATTTAGTGACACGTCTCCACTATAAAACAAGGAAAGTATGATGATTTTCGTGAATCTCTCATAAAACGTTTAATCAAGAAAAATAGATCACCAAAGCACATGTGATCATGAGAAATACAGAAACGTGGGGGACAACAACGACTTAGTCACGTTTAATTAGTCCTACATTTTTTATATAATAGAGACGAGATCAAGGTTCACGAACCTTAGATTATAATTGCAATTGTTCTAAGTAAATATATAAGGGTGGTTGCGACATGAGAATTAACCTAATAAGAAATTTATGGATTATGTTTAGTCCTAATTGGTTAGGTTATGGATTGAAGTTACAAAAACATTTCATTAAACGGATGTGTTATGGTCGACTAGTGGGTTCACGGGTTGACACGTTTAAATTCATTTACATATAAATGCTACAAATGTATTCCATGTTATAAATTAAACTGGTCAAGTATTTTGTGCCAAAATATATAAACAAAAGATGTACCTTTAAAAGGAGAACAAAAGGTTTTTAGGGTGGATAACAAGTCATTCAACGTTGAAGAACTTTGTAAAGACGAGATCTCTAACTTGGATTATGAAGAGTAGAAATTGAGTCAAGAGTAGGGTTTTGATTGATATACTCATCGAAAACGACCGGAAACAGATGAACCAAGCGGTTTTCGTTGAATTATACTCCCTCCGTCCCGATTTAAATGTCCTACTTTCCTTTTTTGTTTGTCCCAAATTAAATATCTCTTTCCAAAAATAGAAATGTAATTTCTAATTTTGCCCATAAAAGACAAAACACAATCACCACTTTTGAGGATATTATTGTCATTTTAACCACATACAAACAAAAGATTTCTTAAAATATGTGTTTTTTTTGAACTAGGACATTTAATTGGGACGGAGGGAGCAACAAACTGGAGAAATCAATAAAAACCTACTTATTCTCACATCTTGCTTTAATTAGATAACGTTTTTTTTACCAGGTTGATCTTATAAACCGACTCACATTTAGAACAGTCAATTCCAAAATCGTTATGTTTTTCTTTTCCAAACGTTGATAAAAACAATGTGTAAACATAACAAAGAAAATTGGGGGACTAATGGTCCAATTTTAGTAAAAATCATAATAGGTCAATGAGGTTTTAAGCTAAAATTGAGTTAGTTCAGTTTGGTTATACCAAAGGAGAACTGATACTAGTGTGTGTAGATTTTCATAACGATTGGTTTTGGTGACAAACAGTCTAGCTTCACGGATAGAAGTGGAAATCAATAATATGTTAATTTGATCCATCACAAAGTTCTAGCATTTGAACAATCTCATCTAAGTTAACGAATCCAGTTAGGGATGAGCTCGGGACGGTATCGGTACCCAACTGATACCGATTGCGAAAACTAACAAAACCCAATACCGATAACATATGGTACGGTACAATATCGGTATGGTACCGGTATGGTATCGGTATTTTACCTTAAAATACCGATACCATACAGGTCCTATACTGATACCGAAAATACTGAAACCGACAACCCTCTAAATGTGAGTATTGATACCGAACACCCTCGGTTTGATACTGGTACGGAGTATCGGTTCGGTATTCGTGCAATATGCTCATCCCTAAATCCAGTTACATTTACGCCTAAAGAAAAATTA
The DNA here is from genome assembly GCA_030844895.1 of Ambrosia x helenae. Classification (NCBI taxonomy): domain Eukaryota; kingdom Viridiplantae; phylum Streptophyta; class Magnoliopsida; order Asterales; family Asteraceae; genus Ambrosia; species Ambrosia x helenae. The sequence goes on from JAUTDX010004362.1 coordinate 2,681, forward strand.
AATCTTGCTAGTTCTAATTACATAATATATAGACTAATTAAGGATATGTACAGCAGGACTGAAACTAGTGTTCGCGCGCCCTGTAGGTGATACCGAGTCCTTCCCTGTGGGGGTAGGACTCTACTAAGGATTCGTGTTGAGTCCGTTCCTTTTTGCAGTTATCTTGGATGAGTTGTCCAAGTCGATTCAGGAGGCAGCTCCGTGGTGCATGCTTTTTTGCTGATGATATTGTGTTAGTTGCAGAGTCCAAACATAATCTGGATTAGAAGCTAGAGGGTTGGCGTGCGCGTTAGAGGGCAAGGGATTAAGGATAAGCCGTTCTAAAACTGAGTACATGTATTGTGGTTTCAGTGGTGCAAGTCATGATGAAAATATCCATGTTACGATTGAAGGCCAAGTTGTCCCCAGACAACTAAGTTCAAGTACTTAGGATCTTTTGTTCAAAGGGATGGTGAGCTAGATAGTGATGTCACCCATCGTATACAAGCTGGTTGGTGTAGGGGAGGACCGCCAGTGGGGTTTTTTATATGTGACAAAAGGTTCCCAACTAAGTTAAAGGGAAAATTCTATAAGGTTGCAGGGAGACCTGCTATGTTATATGGGACAACAGTGTTGGGCCGATCAAAAAGACACAAGCTCGCAAGATGGAGGTAAACAGAAATGAGGATGCTAAGGTGGATGTGTGGACACACTAGGGTGAACCGAATAAGAAATGAGGTTATTAGGGAAAGGTTAGGGGTAGCTAGTATATCTCACAAGATTAAGAGGGGAAGATTAAGATGGTATGTGCATGTGTAGAGAGACAATTGACGGCCCTAGTTAGAGTAGTGGAAACCCTCACTGTAGAGGGAAAGAGGTGTAGAGGAAAACCCAAATTGACTTGGAATGAGCGGGTTAGGCATGATTTAGTAGAGATGCACCTCTCTGAGGACATGGTCGAGGATAGGGTTTCGTGAAGGCGCAAGATTAAGGTTAAAGATTATTAGGGAGGGTTGGGTTGTATCATAGCATGGTGCTAGGAGCTTAGTCTTCTTTCTTACACCGGTAGGAGGTTGGTATGGGTGACTTGTTTTTCTGGGTGCTTATATGGGTGTTATGTTGTTTTTATGGCATATATACCTTTGTTCTAATACATGACACTTTCAATGTTTTTATATGGGTTATGTTGTTTTTTATGCATATATATACCTTTGTTCTAATACATGACACTTTCAATGTTTATATAAATTTAGTATCTCTTTATTAGTTCTTTAGTGTTGTTTGTTGGTTGAGTTTGTGTTGTCGAGCCGGAGGTCTCTCTGGAAGCAGGCTCTCTATCCGTAAGGATAGGGGTAAGGTTTGCCTACATCTTACCCTCCCCCAGACCCTACTCTTAGCTGTGCTAATTGTGGGACTTACTGAGTAAGGTTGTTGTGTTGCTGCTAGCTGTAGTTATAATTACACAATACAAAATAAAAAATAAAAAAAATACGAGGATTAAGTTTTCATGGCGATTTGGTTTTTGATTATTTCATTTTTTTTTATACACTCATAAAAGTATAACTAAATAGCAAAATAGACTGAAAAGAACCATATATAAACCAAAGTATCATATTTCAGTTATAGTTCGTTAATCAGTTTTCCGGTCACCTCTACATGTGTTTTTCTACCTTTTCTTTTCATGATTTTGGGGTGTTGGGCCACTGTTGCCTGTTGGGCTGAAGGCAAGCTAGGCCAGCAAAGTGGAGGTGGCCAGGTGGGTCTAAAATATGTGCCTTTAAAGTTTAAACGAAAGTGGGTCAGCAGGGTCATACATGTATTTGAATAAAAGACATGTAATTATAAATTTCAACTAGGATTCTATTACCCGCCGCGCTTCGCGGTGGGAGCTCCTGTGCGTTAAGGGTAATTTGGTGGACTTTTAGAGATAGTGCGTCGCTGTGGGGGCTCCTGTTGCGTGAAGGGTTTCGTGGACATAAAAGATAATATTAAGTGACTGTTATTCTCGCGTGGGCCAAAAAATACCCGGGCTAAAAGCTAAAAGTTTGGTGAGTTTGAAATCCTAAAAACTAAAGGTTTGGTGGTCAAATTTGAAGAAAATAAAGTACATAAGTTAGTAAGAAAGTTTGTGGCCAAAGTGCAATGAGTTTAAAAAAGTTGGGGGTCAAAGTTTTAAATCCTAAAAAGCTCAAAGTTTGATAGTCAAATTAAAGTTAGTAAGAAAGTTAGTGGCCAATATATATTATATATATATATATAATAACATAACAATTAAATAATAATAAAATAAAATATTAAGTTACTGTTCAAGCGTCGTAGAATTAATAGATACATATAATTACTATGGTGTCTGTGCGATGCAGCGGGGAACACAAACACTTCTAGTGATGTGTATGGTTCAGTTAAGTTAGATTATTAGTCTCAAACCGAAACTAAAACAAAAGTAATCAGTTAACCGATCTTATTAACAATGGTTACTTGGTTCGATTTATATGGTTAGATTATCGGTTTTTAGTCCGGTTTAGTTAATTTTGGTTAATAACAAAAACCAAACTTTGGCAACATTTTTAGTTAGATATTTAAGAATCACGTTTGTATAAGATTACTATTGAATAGAATCTATGAACTTTATAGTGAGGCATAGAGTTTGCGTGAAGCCAGAGACAAGGAAGATGGTATTGAAGGAATAGAGAGAAAAGACAGAACAAGTGGCGAGGATAAATGATTCAAATTTCAAAATATCAAAAACCCCCCTCTATTTCATCCGCCACTACAATTAAGAACCCCTCAAATTAGTTTTTAAACCATATTATGAGTATAATTTTCTATGTAACTTTTAATTAAAAAATTGATTTTTTACGTGATTAACAATATATTGGGTGAACAATAATTGAACACTCAACCAAAATCAAACAAAAACATACAAAACCGAACGAAAATAACCAACAAAAACCGAGTTAACCTAATATCGGTTTTTATTTACCCTAAGTTAACCAAAATTAACAAACCGAAACTGAACCATTTATATATTTATATCTTTTATACATTTATTTCATGTATTTATACCTCCATTTAATGTACTTTTAAGCAAAGATTTGAACCAAAGTTTGGTTTTGGTTATTAACCAAAATTAACTAAATCGAACTAATAATAACAATCTAACCAAATAGACAGACCCAATTAACTGGTCGGTTAATAAGAACGATAAACCAATAATGGCGATTTTTCGAATCGAATTTCTCAAAATGCTTAAAAAAAACCGTTCGGCGCTTTTTTTCGATTTTTTTGGCTCAAAATGCTTAAAAAAATGTATATTACATACCCTATTTTTTTCAAAAATAAAAAATGTTGGGAAGTCAGAGTTTCCAGAGTTTACCAAATAAGGAGGGTTTCCTCCATATACTTTACCTATATATATATATATATATATATATGAATATATATGATAAAGTTAGTGTACAAACAACATATTTCGTAAGAATTGAAATAATGACTAAGAGTTGATATACAAGCATCATCATTTGAACATAGTCATGATGTGTTGGATTATTTTGGCTAAAAAACACTAAACATAACATTAAAAAGGTAAAAAAAACACAAAGCAATGTAGGAAAGGCTTAAAACTTATAACACCGTGTCAAATAAATTAAGCAGTAAGTTTTAAGTGTTAAACAACATGGTTTATCTGTGTTTTGAATCCCATGGCTATAATTTATTGCAATAACGTTTTAAATAAATGCGTTTTGTGTTTTTCTAGCACAAAAAAACAACCCAAAATATCACGTCAAAATTCAAAATATGATGTTACATGTCAACTCTTAATCATTCTCACAATTTTCAAAAAATATAATTTATTTATGCGTTAGTGGTTGTACATTGTGATTTACTAGTGGGTTTACCCGCGCGTTGCGGCGGGATCCAAAAAACTTGTAATACGCTAGCAGTTTTCCCATCGTGCATTGCAACGGGTAAATCCTGTCGACAAACATGTATTCCTTAAAGTTTGGTTCGTATTGGTCGACTTATTGTATAAAGTTCTAATAAAATGATATGAGGAGCGTAGTTCTTGACGCTTCTTAAGCAAGTCATCCTTTTGCTTATATACACACACAATCATTAATCAATTAAAGCAACACCAGAATTTGAGAGGAAAATCCTTCTAGGAAACAAATTTTACTTGCCAAATTCAACTTTAGTGTCATAAAGCGCCAATACACATACTTGTAAATTAAAAAACACAAAGATGTCAAATAAGTATCAAAATCATTAAAGCATTAGTTCCAAATTTGAAGAGGGTAATTTTTTTTATAGAACTCTCGAACCCAAACTTAAAAAAACAACCTTGAGTATTTACAGTTGCGATGTAATCGATTGTAAGATGTCTTATTTGATCATTTATGTTTTCTTCTTTATTTAAATAGGTGAACGGAAAATCCAATATTTTAAAATTGTATCGTAGTTGTAATCTCATTCTTTGTTTGTAATGTTTTTCTTAACACAACAAAGATTATTTCTCCCCATGAATTGGCCTAACCGAACTTCCTATCGAACACACTTATGCGATACACAGTCACAATTAGCCCAACCGAACTTCCCATCGAACACGCAAATGCGATATACAGGCGTGATATTTCAAACTTCCCACTGGGCTCGGATTGTTTTGCCATCCCCTAATAATGTTAGGATCTATAAAAAATGAAATTTGCCATTAAAGCTCTAATGTTATCATTCAAAGTAAATTGAGAAAAAATTGTAATTTATTTTTAAAATTGCAAGTGAAATACGTTTCTAGCTCAACGCACTATATGAATAGTTAAATGAAAGACACGGTTTCTAGCTCCTATGAGTGTGCTTATGTGCCTTGACAAGATAGAATACAATATAAATCTTTCACACACATCACTATCAAATGTCAATAAGCTGGGATTTGCTTCCCTCTCCTTATTGTAAAACCATGCAGGTAAAACGAAAATGACAATTGGAAGCGAATATCACGTTATAACCGTAGAAGAAAATAAGTGTACTTTAGAGAACATAACATAAACTAAAATATGTATGTACATGGAAATGAGTTGATGAGTTGTGATGTCTCCAAACCAAAACAGATTTGATCCTAAAAAATAAACAATTCAAGTAAATGATAAACATGAAACCACAATTTACAGAAATTGAAATAAAAGAATGTAAAAGAAAACACGTACAAAATAAATGAAAAAAACATATAAAAGCTGTTCGGGCAAAGAGCTTAATAAATAAATAAATATACATAATGAATATACAAGATTACAAGTGTTGGCTTACCAACATAATAATCGATAGTGCAAGACTACAAGTGTTGAACAATATCATTCGATTACTGCTTCCAAGAGAAATAAAGAAAATGGTGTGATAAGGCAATAGTATGAGGGGTTTTAGAGATTAAATTGAGGAATGTTGATTTTAATTCATCATTGAAGATGGGAAAAGAAAAAGGTGAGGCATTGAAGCTCAAATTGAATTCATTCAAGATGAGAAAATCAAAATGTGAAGCAAATAATAATAGAGATGACTTGCATTAGTCATTTGTACAATTGTAATCAAATGTTGCACATAGGGGGCATAAAGGGAAGGATTTGACAAAAAGATAGTTGTTTTACCTTGTGACCTTTTGTATGCCATCTTAAAATTGACATGAAGTGACTATTTTAGCCATCTCTCCTCCTTTATAATGTAGTATAGATTAATAATTTTTTATTTTTTCAACTTTTTTTTTACTTTTAAACCGTATCGTTTTTCATGTTTTTGCAAATTTGTTGATGAAGCATTATTTCATTTTTACCTGCCTAACACTTTCACGTTCTGCTTTGGTTTCTTATACTTTTCATTTTTTTAAATCATCCGTTTATCGGTTCAGTCTAAAATTTGCTACTTATGATGCTATAACGTGTGTGTGGCTCAACGCTTTTATGTCTATTTTTTCCCGTTCAATGGCCATGTCATAACGTGGGCGTCGATTTTGTTATTCTTAGCTATTTTATGTTTCAGTCTTATTTTGCACGTTAACACGCCACAACGGGCATGCATAGTTCAACGTTTGTACATATACTTTTGGTTTAATGCAACAGTTCTGCGCCGCAAAGCACGACCTAAATACTAGTTGCTTCAAATGTTTCAAGTATTAATATGTAGTGTACACGTTCCTGAAGCAAATACAAATCCATATCTTATGCTTGCAATTCGGTTGCCAACTGCCAAGCCTCTTTGATATGTCGTTTATAAAAAAAAATAGCCACTTGACTCGCACATTACTACATTTTCACATCTATATCGCTAACAAAGCATAATTGTTTTTAAACATTTACTCTGAAAACCAACTTTGCTTCAAACATAATGATGAGGTGAAAATTACACACATTAGATAAAGTTCTTAATTTTTCGTTTAATATTCAATTGTTTAGCCTAGGAAGATCATATTTAGGTATCACTTTGTCTTTTATTGTAATTCCAAATTTAGTTCTCATTTCTGAACGTTAAGGTTTAGTATAATTACAAATGATAATCCCAAATGACAACCGAACATTATTTTAGTAACTTGAATGTCATCTCTCATAAATACACATAAAAGATATCAAGTAACATAACCGTTAGTCTTGGATATAATTCTATTAGTGTGTGAAGCCTCAATTTCTATCAAATTATGCCGTTAAGACGGCACAAATGCGACAATTCTATGACAAAACATGCACCTCGATCAATTCTAACAGGCTCGTTTTAACCTATGAAACAATATCCGATGAAAACCATAACCAACTCCTATAAATTCAACCATAATACTTTCTCAAATAAACCGAACATAAAAAAAACATGCATCCAAAACCTTTCATATTCTTACTTATCACTCTACTCATTTGTGCTTTGGCGTCTACGTCAACCGCGGATTACTTGATCGGAGTTGGAAGCTATGACAGCACTGGACCGGCTGCTGGAGTCAACATGATGGGGTATGCAAATTTGGACCAAAGCACTGCCGGGATACATTTCCGGCTACGAGCACGAGCATTCATCGTAGCGGAGAGCTTAGATGGCCCTAGGTTTGCTTTCGTTAATCTTGACGCAGGAATGGCGTCGCAACTTGTCACGATAACAGTCCTTGAGAGGTTGTCCAAAAGGTATGTGTCATGTGTGAACAGGCTTTGTTTTAGTAACAAATGGTATCACAAAAGTTCGAAGCTTTTGTTAATTACTGTCATTGGTTGCCAAGTGCCAAACACTATATAGTTTTATTTTTTGTTTATTTATTTATATAATAAGGAATCACTTAGTTGGTATAACCATACAAACACATAGTTGGTAACTTGGTATATACCATGAAAATGCTATTTGACGGTTTGACACAATCAGATTAAATTATAAACGTTGACCTTTCAGAGGTGTGAATCGTGGTTCACACTTGCCTCGTGGGCTTTTGCTTTCGTTTGTTTTCCTGATTAGTGTGACGCGTAGCTCACATTCGCCCGTAGACTTTCACGAATCCATTATGATTTAGTATGACGCGTAGTTCACATTTGCCCATAGGCTTTCATGAATCCATTATGATTTAGTATGACGCATAGTTTACATTTGCCCATAGGCTTCACGAATCCATTATGATTTAGTGTGATGCATAGTTCACATTTACCCATAGGCTTTCACGGATTCTTTTACGGTTTTCGTTTTGAATTTGCCATGGCTATCCTTTGATAAGTCAATATTGTTTTTCATACTCTTTACTCGTTCCATCGAACCGAGGTTCTAATTGGTGCCTGATTCAACTTCCGAATAGAATTCGAGTCTAAGTATAACGAAACCTTCGAATAAGGTTCAAGTTTACTTATAGTTCAACCTTTAAACAAGGTTCAAACCTTACCCTTGTTGTACCTCGTTAGGAGGTTCGCGTTTAGAATACGAGTTAACCTCTCGAGTATGATTCAGATTTACTTAGTGTTTACCCTTAGATAAGGTACAAATTTATTTATGATTTTTACCTTCCCTCAAGGTTTAACTTTTACTGTCTAATTAACCCTCGACTAGGTCTAATTTGATTTACAATTTAACTCTCGGTTAAGACTTAGATTTGTTATGGTTTGACCTTCAGTTAAGGTCCGGTTGACTTCTGACAATTAACCCCTAACCGAGGCTTGTGTTTGGCTACAAGTCTACCTTTGGTTAAGGTTCAACTTGTTTACGACTTAACTTCTGATTAAAGTTTGAGTCATATCACGGGTTAATATTCGATTAAGGTTCGAGTTGATAATGACTTAACCTTTGATTGAGGTCTAAGTTCGCTTACGGTTTATCCTCTGCTCGAGGTTCAAATCTGATTATGACTTGATCTATTGATTAAAGTTCAAGTCTACTTATGAGTAAATTCTTGATTAAGTCTCAAAGGTGATTATGATTCAACCCTCGATTATGGTTCAAATCCATTTAGGGATTTACCTTCGGTTATGATTCTAATGCATTTCTGACTTAACCTTGAATTAAGGTTCAAGTCTATTTGTGGGTTAAGTCTTGATTAAAGTTTGGGCGTGTTTACGACTCAACCTTCGATTAAGGTCTAGGTCTATTTTCGAACTTAATATATTTATGGTTAAGATTCTCGATCCACGTTAGTGCATAAGTTTTTTTTTAATTAACAAATTTGATAAAAGTAACGTTTAGTGGCCATTCTTTTTTATATTCCCGGACATTTTTGTGCCTGCGTACAATAGGTTTGGGAACTTATACAATGAAGAAAACATAGCTATTAGTGGGACACACACTCATGCTGGACCAGGAGGGTACTTGCAGTACGTGGTGTACTCTGTCACATCACTTGGCTTCATTCCTCATCGTTTGATGCAATTGTTACAGCCATTGAAATGAGCATTCTTCAAGCACACAAAAATCTCAAATTTGGTTCCATTTTCATCAACACAGGTGAGTTTGCAACATATGCTATAATCAGGCCGTCCATAAGAAATCAGAAGCCTTCAAGGGCCTTGTGCGAGTAAAAAAGTAGGTCCTTGATGTCTGTGTGCCTATAAAAAAGAAACATAGTGTGTAGGGTGCAGCTAAAAGAGGTGTGTCAAGTGTGCACAGTTAGATCATGCTCTTTAGGAGCCTAAAGCAGATGATAAATAAAAGGCCGTGTTCAAAAAATTGCCTTCATTCCTCAAACAATTTTAAAAGTTTCAACTTTGGTTACATTTATAAACAATAATTAGATTAAAAAAAAAAGACAAACCTTATTGGCAACAAGCTGATTCAAGCTAAACTGATATATACCACCACATTTTCGGTCACAAATTCGTATTGCGCCAGATTTGCGACCGAAAATGATGGTAGAAAAACCCCAGTTAATCAAACCATTTTATGTCCCTTTGCGACTAGCAGTAAATTCGCAACCTTATTTACAGTCTGAGCCCTCCTAGAGAATCCTTGAAAATCCGAGGGCTAAGGCAAGCATAAAAATGAGCTCCTTTAATTCTAGTTATTAAAATATATATGAAACTTTTTTTTTAAAAAATTTTGGACCGCGAAGTAGAGCGGCACTGGGTGGTAGCACATCCTTTCCCTCCTCCTAGCGGGCATTGTTTACCACTTATGCAGTCGCATATTTTGTTACTAGCTTGCGACAAACTCTACGTGCGATAGGTATAATTTCGTTTGCAAATCAGTCACCAAATTTTTTATTAGTATACAATGAGAAAATTGCTCGAATAGTCCATGTGGTTTGCCCAATTTTCACCTATAGTCCCTATCTTTTCAAAATTACAGGTATAGTCCCCACCTTTTAGCATCGTTTAACTCGGATAATCCCTATAGTGGATGGAGGTTAAATTATCTAGTCATTTCACACTCACTTAACAAGATAATTTAACATTCATCCACTCTAGGGACTATCCAAGTTAAACGATACTAAAAGGTGAGGACTATACCTGTAATTTTGAAAAGACAGGGACTATAGGTGAAATTTTGGCAAACCACATGGACTATTCGAACAATTTTCTCGTATACAATAGACTTCCTTTTGAAACCGATGTAATTTCGGTCGCATATCGATTGCTAAATTTGCGACTGTTCATTTAGTCGTCGCAGGTGCTCGTTTTCCGACCGTGGCATTTGTTGCAAAAATATTAAACTTCGATGGATTGAACTTTTTGTAGGGGATCTGGATAATGCGGGAATAAACAGGAGCCCAAGCGCGTATTTGTTTAACCCTCCAGATGAGAGGGCTAGGTATCCAAGAGATGTCGATACTCTAATGACACTTTTGAAGTTTGTGGATGGTACAAGTCAGAGAAGCATCGGTGCTTTCACATGGTTTGCAACTCATGGAACCTCTATGAGCAAAGACAATACACTTATTAGTGGTGACAACAAGGGTGCTGCTGCTAGGTTCTTTGAAGATTGGTTCACTTCCACAAGTACTAACTCGACTGCTTTTAATGCACAAGGTACAAGTGATCGTAACAGAAGCATCCGGACAAGGGTGTTATTGACTTGTTGCAAGGTTTTTTTGTGTGAAATCACCAAAATAGATATTTACTTTTGGTCTACTAAAAAATAAACATATTCAAAAGCGCGAATTATAAAACACCAGAAAGCTAAGCCTGCTAAGTATTCTAGAAGTTAGACCACAAAAAAACCATTAAAAAGTACATAGCATGGTCTACAAAAACAACCAATCAAATCAATACATGGGTAAACGTTAGCTAAAACTTAGCTAACGGGTTAAAGTGGGAGCTAAATTTTAGCCGACTGCTAAAATTAGATATGTTTATTCTTTATTGAGCTAAAAATGAATTTCTACTTTTGCAAAAGAAAAAAAGGTTAGATCAAAATGTTTATTTTCGTAATTTCCCTTTTTAGTGAGTCATGTAATCATATTGAGTGTTGAACAGATAATATGGATGACTTGATTAACAAAGCATCCACCATCAAAGCAACGGGAGGTCAGCGTTGTGACAAAACATCAAGTCAAGGGTTCAAGGTTAGGAGGAACGATGGTGGTCGCGGTTTGTTGGGGCGTTTTGTCAATCGAATGTAGGAGACGTTAGTCCTAATGTGTTGGGGGCATTTTGCATTGATACCGGATTACCTTGTGACTTTAATCACTCCTCTTGCAACGGAAATGACCAACTTTGTGTCGGACGTGGTCCCGGGTACGTAACGATCTATCGTATTCCTTTGCAATATTTCAACTACAATAATATAATATACTCTTAATTCTACGTCATTATCCACTATGGGACTCGAACTCTGGACTCTCCAAAGGAACATTATTTTATACAACTGGATACCACTATACCAAAGACCCTTTATTTTGCGACCAACAATAAACTTGACAAAACTAAACGCACAACAGATACCCAGATGAAATAAAGAGTACAAAAATCATAGGGGAGAGACAATTTCAAAAGGCAGTTGAGTTATTCACCTCAGCTACGGAACAGTTAACTGGAAAAATTGACTATCGCCATGTTTACCTAAACTTCACAAATATTGAAGTCACATTAGCCGGAAATCAGACTGCGAAAACATGTCCTGCAGCCTTAGGCCCGGGATTTGCTGCAGGAACTACAGATGGTCCAGGTGCTTTTGGGTTCCAACAAGGCGACACAAAGGTCCGAATTACTAGCATCACAGTGTGACATATTATAAGTATCTTTTCTTGATGCTTTGTGGAATGTTACACAATAGAAATAATAGAAATTTAATTGCTATTGTAGATAAACGAGTTCTGGAAACGAGTTAGAGATTTTCTAAAGAAACCGAGCGATTATCAAGTCGATTGTCAAAAGCCGAAGCCAGTTCTACTCTCCACAGGAGAGATGTTTTTCCCTTATGCGTGGGCGGTAATCTCAAATGTTTTTCTTGATTTCTTTCTCATATCTAAAGTTCTCATTGTGGAATGCCATATTTATGTGTCTCTCTGTAATAAAATATACTGCAAGGATATATACAAAGAAAATCTAATATTAAAACAAAACCCTTATGACCTTATAACTCTTTCGGGCTTATTCAACCGTTATGTACATCATCATCATACTCAGTTAATCCAACCTATAGCAAAGCTAAGGTAGGGTCTGAGGAGGGTAAGATGTAGACAACCTTACCTCTACCCTAAGAATAGAGAGGCTGCTTCCAGTGAGACCCCCGACTCTATGTGGTTTGGTATCAAGCCTTGGACATAAGGCACAGAACACTTAGCAATCGGGACAAACCCGATCAGTGCATGTACCACTTTGTCTTTTGGCTATCAACACCACCACATGATGGATGATTAACCGTCCATCATTTTTAACGTAATTTTCACGAAATTAATAAAATAACGTTAAAACTAGTGCAACTTTACTTTTGCCCCGAGGGCCACACATATATAAATTATATGCGCACACCCGTAAGTGGGGCGTTTAACCGTTATGTACACTATAATTAATATTAGTCTTAAAATGTAAATGATGTTTTGGTAAATTTGCAGCCAGCAATTGTTCCGATTCAAATGCTGCGAATCGGGAAACTAGTCATACTATCCGTTCCTGGAGGTTTGAGCTCGTTCGTCTTCTCATAATTATTTGTTTTCTTAGGAGTTCCTAAGGAACTAAGGTTTCCTAATTTTCTTTTGCCTAGAATTCACAACAATGTCGGTAGAAGATTACGAGAATCAGTGAAGCAAACACTCATAAGTAATGGTAACGGTGAATTTGACAATGACACGCATATCGTAATATCTGGATTGACCAATACATACTCGCAATACATCGCGACTCCTGAGGAATATAAGCAACAAAGATACGAGGTAACTAAAAATCAGTCAGGCATTTTGAGAATGTTTTGAACTAGTAGGTTGTTAGGATTCAGCCAAGTACCTCCTAGATTTTTTTTTGAGAATATTTCTAGAAAGTTTCGCTACCCTACAAGGGAAATCACTCAAGTTCAACCAATGTTTTTGGATTTCGTTGGTGTGGCAAACGAATTCCATAGAGTATTTCCCATAACTTTACCCATCCTTTCGAGTTTCACCTAACTCTATGGAGTTCACTTGTTACCCAAACAAACTTGCTGAGTTCGCTTGCAGGGGTAGCAAAACGCCTAGAAGTACTAGAATCCCCCCCCCCCCCCCCCCCCCCCCCCCCCCCCAAAAAAAAAAAAAAAACCGCGTGGAAATACTTAGCTGAATTTTAAACCACCAACTAATCCAAAAATTTAGATTCCTAGACTTATAATTCCAACATAACATTTGCTTTACAAATTTCATGACTAATGTTCACGTAAATTAATTAAACAATCTTTATGAAAATATATTCCTTCAATATGAAAATCTAAATAAAAAAAATACATAAATTTATTTACATGCAACTTATTTTTCTAATCAAGATCAGTCTGTGTGACCACTAAACCTACAGGGTGCATCAACAATATACGGCCCTCATACTCTATCAGCATACATCCAAGAATTTAACAAGTTAGCAGAGTCGATGGCAAAAGGGCGTAAAATAGTTCCCAAAGGCCCATCACCACCAGATCTTTCATCTGTCCAACTGAAACTCTTACCCGATCCTTCTGGTGACTCACCACCACCAGGCGTGAAGTTTGGCGATATGAAACACGACGTTTCCATACCAAAAAGCGGCTCCTTCAAAAAAGGGGACAAACCAAGCGTCGTGTTTTGGAGTCCAAACCCAAGATATGATCTACTAACCGAAGGCACATATGCTGTAGTCGAGATGCTACAAGGAAAGAGGTGGGTCCCGGCCTATGACGACGACGATTTCAGCTTGATTTTCAAGTGGAATAGAGATAATGGAACTAGTTATGGACTGGCTAGTCTTGAGTGGGAAGTGCCTGATTCAGCTAGTAAAGCTGTTTATAGGTTCAGACACTTTGGTTCATCTAAGAAAACCATCGGTTCAACAACAGAATATTTTACAGGTGCATCAAGTGCATTTGCAGTGTCGTAAAATGCAAGCTTTGAGTCATAGTACTCGATAACTTACCACAATAAATAGCCATTGGTGAAGACTGTATTATAACTCTTTGTATGTTCACCAGCTGGTAAGTGATTAGAGTTTGTTAATTGTTAATCTTTATGAGCGTAGATTTAACTAACCAACATAACCATAAGTGAAATATATATCGGCCTAACATAACCAACAACTAGATTTAATTAAAATTAATAATAGAACTAATTAATTACAATATAAAGCCTAACTTATTAATCAATAATGTCTTGTTGTTGTTGTTGTGAGTTACAGATCGTTTTTTCATTTCGCTTTCGCATTCACATCAGTTCATAAATAAGTCAGCTCACGTGAATTATCGATCCCCTGTCACTCCCAACAATTAGCACTACAACATATATGCTAAATCTTCAGGTTTAATGTAAGAAACATTTCTTGCACTTAATTAACTGTAAGTGGAAACATTTCAAGCTTGTAAGTGTAGGGAAATAATTACATTAATTGAATGTTTATAATGTTCCCTAATAACATCTAAAGCATTGGAATCTAGTTCTGGCCATCGGATATGATAATTTCCTTGATCTAACTGATGGTATAGAACTAATATAAAACAATGAATTCAAGCCAAGACTTGTGATTATTATTGATAAAGAAGGGATGATCAACATCAACAGATTACAATGCTTAAATAGAAAACAAGGCAACGTTGTTCATAACAGGATCTAACAACAGACTTACTTATTCAAAAAACAAACAACGGATACTAAATACTTGAACGATAAAAGCTGAGATCTTCTAGAGCCTTGACTTGTTATCACAATATATCTTGGTGGCCTGAACTTGTATCACTTTCAAATCTTCAAGAACTCTTCTTAGCCAGATGGTTTGACATGTGGCTGCTATTGCTGAGATGTACTAAGCTTCTGTACAAGATAAGGCAACAGTGCTTTGCTTTTTGGATGACCATGACACTGCACATTCACTTAGCATAAGAACATTAGCTGATACACTTTTCCTATCATCTGCACATCTTGCCCAATCACTATCTGAATATGCAATAAGTTCCTCATGACCACCCTTTTTGTACCATAGACCAAGATGAGTTGTTCTAGCTATGTATCTCAACACTCTTCTAGCAGCTCCTGAGTGAATCCTGGATGATGACTGCATGAACCTGGACAAAACTCCAACTGAGTATTACAAGTATGGTCTAGTGTGAGTGAGATAAATCAAACCTCCTACCAGACTTCTGTACTCAGTTTCATTCACTTTCATTTCACCATCATCCATAACATGCTTATCTTGCATATTCATGGGAATAGCTTCTGATTTGCAGCTCTTAATTCCAAATTTATTAAGCAAATTGAGAGCATACCTTTCTTGATTAATGAAAATTCCTTATTCTGTCTGTCTTACTTCAAGACCAAGGAAATATTTCAATAGCCCCATATCAGTCATCTCAAACACATTTTTCATGCCATCCTTGAAATCTTTAATGAGCTTATCACATGAACTAGTACAAATAATATCATCTACATAAAGACAATCATAAATGATATCACATGTACCAGTTTGTTTTACATATAGTGTAGGCTCATTTAAGCTTTTCTTGAAATCATGCTCACTGAAATAGCCATCAATCTTTGAGTACCATGGGCTGTTTTAGGCCATATAAGGCCTTTTTCAGCTTATAACCTTTGTGCTCTTCTCCTTTAACTTCAAATCCCTTTAGTTGCTCTACATAGATGTCTTTAATTAGTTATCCATTTAAGAAGGCTGACTTAACATCTAATTGATGAATAAGCCATCCTCTTACTGCTGCAATTGCAATAACAACTCTTATGGTTTCAAATCTAGCCACGGGTGCAAATGTTTCTTCATAGTCAATCCCTTTCTTCTGGGAATAAACCTTGGCTACTAGTCTTGCCCTTGTGTTTCAGAAGCTTCCCATCAGGTCCAAGCTTTGTCTTGAATAACCATTTCAGGCCAACCACATTCTTTCCATTTGGAAGAGGTATGAGCTCCCAAGTGTTGTTCTTTTCTATGGACTTCAACACTTAAAGAAAAATGAAGACTTAAATAATCATAATGATCATTAGTAATCTCTTGAGTGGTAGCATACAAATCAGCTACTGTTCTGACTCTTGAGAGCATAGATGAGATGCTGGAACTAGATCCTGGATCTGCTGAGCTGGATTGCATAGTATGCATAGGTGGTTCAGGTTCTTAATTGTTGTGAGAGGATTCTTGAGTAGTGACTTCTACTGGTTCAACATTGACAACTGCACTTCCATCTTCTTGTTCAATTGGGAATGGATCTACATACATCCTGTGAATTCTTCTTTATTGGCTTTGTAAGTTGCTTCCCAGTTCCGTTTGGCATTTTCCACAATTGTAATTAACTTCCTCTCTAGCTCTTGAATCAAACTTCTTAGTTTCAGGATTGAACAACATATAACCAATACCTTTCATTGAGTAGCCAATGAATATCATCTTATAAGCTCTACTGTCTAGCTCCTTTCTACCTTGAACCAATGTAGTTTCATAACCAATGCAACCAAATACATCAGGCTTTTCATTGTACCACATTTCATATGGTGTCTTGTTTTCAACTGCAGTTGTGGGTGACCTATTGAGAACATAGATTGCTGTTGCAACTCCTTCTGCCCACAAATAATTAGGGAGACCTTCTCTTTCAACATACTTCTTGTCATTCCCATTATGGTCTTGTTCTTTCTCTCCACAATACCATTGTGTTGATGTGTGTGAGGAGGAGTTAGTTCCCTTTTTATTCCTGCTTGTTCACAAAAATTATCAAACTCTTTGGAGTAGAACTCTCCACCTTTGTCAGTCCTCGGTACTTTAATAGCTTGCTCACTTTGTTTTTCTACCATAGACTTAAAGATTTTAAACTTATCAAAGGCTTCTGATTTATGAGCAATGAATTACACCCAACACATTCTAGACAAATCATCAATAAGTAAGAAATAATAAAAGCTTTTTCCAAGACTAGGTACCTGCATAGGGCCACACAAATTTGCATGAATGAGCTTAGGTCTCTTTGTTGCCCTCTAAGAATGTGAATTGAAAGATTGCCTTGTTTGTTTGCCCATAATCTTAGGTAAACCAATAGCTATATGCTTATCATAAAGTGATTTGAGGCTGCTAAAGTTGAGATGGCCAAATCTATGATGCCACAATTGAGCAACAGAACTAGGGGTACTTGTTACACTAGTTTTGGTTGCATCTATAAGGAACAAGTTATTGGTTGATATCATAACATTCATCACATCAACACCATTATTCTTAATTGTACATCTTCCATATGCAAACAGAAGTGAATATCCTTTCTTCATAAGCTGTCCTAAACTAAGTAAGTTATACTCAAGTGAGGGAGCATAGTAAACATCACTAAGCAGCTTGTATTGGGAAGGACCTATGTATATTCTAACTGTTCCTTTTCCTTCTACATTCAATTTCTTTTTGTTGCCTAGTTAAACATCAAGTTTGAAGTTTTCATCCAAGGATACAAAACTATTCTTAAAACCTATCATATGATTTGAGCAGCCTGAATCTATAAACCATAAATGGTTTGAATCACTTACTTGATTAACACTTTTCATAAATAGGTGTGGGTCTTCGGTTGTTTTATCTTTCTCAGCCACTTCTTCAGCAACATTAGCATGACGACGACGAGTATTATACCAGCAATCTTTTAATATTTGTCCATATTTTTTTACATATATGACACTGTGAGACTTTACTTCTGTCAAAGTTTCTTCCTCGTCCACGACCTCTGAAGTTATTTCTTCCTCTTCCTCTTGAGTTACCAAAGAAAGGTTGATTGTTGTTTTCATGAATAACCTGTAAAGCATGTTCTTCAAGCTTCTCAGTTTTTTCTCTTATCCTGTTGTTTAATCTTTCTTCTTGGGACTGCAGAGATCCCATTAGTTTGACTGGTGACAGTTTAGAGAGATCAAGTGATTCCTCAATCGAGGGAACCAAAAAATCAAACATGGGTGATAAACTTATGAGAATTTTTTCAACTATCAGTTGATCAGACACAACTTTACCATAGGACCTTTTTTGACTTACAATGGCCATAACCTGTGAGAAATAGTCTACCACAGGTTCACTATCCTTCATAGCAAGATTTTTAAAGTCTCTTCTAAGACCTTGAAGTTTGACAGCTTGAACTTGAGTGTCACCATGATATTCCATCCTTAATATTTCCTAGCGTTCTTTTACAAACTTAGCGGAAGCAATTCTCGAAAAGAGCTGATCATGTACAGCCTGTTGGATAAGGGCCATAGCATAAGCATCTCTTTTCTTTTGAGTCCGGAGTTTGGTTGGATCTTGTTCACTTCTGTCCACTCCATTCTCTACCTGATCCCACAGATCTATGGACTTGAGTATTGTTTTTCATTCAGATCTATGGACTTGAGTATTGTTTTCATTCAGATATTCCAGTGATCATAACCTTCCCATTTGAATACTGGAATTGGAGTTGGTGTGTTGGATTGGGTAGTGTTTGAATCAACCATGAATGAGAGGGTATGTGATATCTTAGATGAATTGAGAGACTAGCTCTAATACCACTGATGGTATAGAACTAATACAAAACAATGAATTCAAGCCAAGACTCTTGTGATTATTATTGATAAAGAAGTGATGGTCAACATCAACAGATTACAATGCTTAAATAGAAAACAAGGCAACGTTCATTTGCTGATTAATAGGATCTAACAACAGACATATTCAAAAAACAAACAACGTACGGATACTAACTACCTGAACGGTAAAAGCTGAGATCTTCTAAAGCCTTGACTTGATCAGGTCTTCACATGTCAGTCTTCCCATGCACATGCATGTTTGGGTCACATTTAATACTAACGTTATACATTTTGGTGACACCTTATAAAAGAATAAAATATATATTTATTGCTCTTTGAATGTAGAATTTTATACAGTCTCTTTTTAATAGTGCTTAATCAATTTAATGTTTTTTCAGAACAACTAACTTACACCCACTCCTAAATTTAGTCTACCTTGTGAATAGAACTCTCAATTACTAGGAGATGAACACCTGTTTTACACACCATGATGTTGCTACGTCGCTTAATATTCATAGTTGTAAGAAACTCTCAATTACTGTAATGTGATCAGTCTTAAGGTGATTGATTATGTTTACGAACTATTTTTAATATAGCTAGAGGCATGTTAATATAATTTAATTTTCCGGCAAATATTAATCTCATGAAGCTTGTGTGAGGACGCAGGATCGATTGAGGGTGAAAGGAATTGAGAGAGTTTTGATATATGAAAGAAACAATACATGACAAATGAAATAGTGTGTTAGGGTATTTATACATATGAAGGGGTGTGTCCCCTTAGAGGCAAACCGACATACCGGTTGGTTTAGTAACCGCCATAACTATAACTAATTTAGGATAAAGTATATAAACTTAGGATAACTAATATATGTGTGACATATATGGAAATCGGGAATTATACTCTAACATTCTCCCCCCTAATTCTTGATTTCCCAAGGTCTTCAACTCCTATGAGACTTCGCATCTCTATGAACTTTATCCTTGGCATTATTGGTGAGGATGTCGGCTTTCTGCATCTCTCCACTGATATGATCAACTTGTATCTGCTCGTTCTCTATGCATTCTCTGATAAAGTGATACCTTGTGTTGATATGCTTTGATCTTCCATGAAACACATGATTCTTCATGAGTTGTATAGCTGACTTGTTATCTACCCGTAGAGTTATCTTCTTTTGGTCTTTCACCTGTGAGCTCGCTTAGTACTCCTTGTAGCCATATTGCTTGACATGCTGCTGATGTTGCTGCCATAAACTCTGATTCACATGATGATAAAGCTACTGTGCTTTGCTTCTGACTTGTCCATGTGATAGGTGAATCTTTGTAGTAGGATATTGTTCCTGTTGTTCCTTTTCCATCTTCTTGGTCTCCATAACTGCTGTCGCTGTAATTAATGATTTCTGCTTCTTTTCCTCTGCTGTATTGAATTCCATAATTCAATGTGCCTTTTATGTATCTTATCAAATGTTTAACTGCCTTCATGTGAGTCGTCTTTGGCTTCTCCATAAATCTGCTCACGTATCCAGCTGCGTAGGTGATATCTGGTCTGGTATGTGTAAGGTACCTTAAGCTTCCAATTAGCTTTCTGTATTGTCTCATTGACTGGTTCACTCTCATCTTCTCTGGTGAGTTTCAGACCTGGTTCCATTGCAGTCTTTGTTAGATTGCAGTCTTCTAGTCTAGCTTCCTTAATAACTTTCTTTGCGTAGGCTGATTGCTTCAATTGTATCCTTCCCTGTGCTTGGCGTACTTCTATCCCTAGATAGTATGTGAGTGGTCCTAAATCACTCATCTCAAACTTGCCTTGCATTTCCTTCTTGAAGCTTGATATGTCCTTCACTGAACTTCCTGTCGCTATTATGTCATCGACATAAACTCCTATCATAATTGTTGACTGTCTTGAAGTTCTCTTATACACTGCTTGTTCTTGTGGACATCTTATTAATCCAATCTCCTTTAGGATGTTATTCAGCCTTAAATTCCATGCTCTTGGTGCTTGCTTCAAACCATATAGAGCCTTCTTTAGCTTGTAGACTAGGTTCTCTTTTCCTTTCTTTACAAATCCATCTGGTTGTGATACGTAGACATCTTCCTTTAATTCACCATGTAAGAATGCTGATTTGACATCTAAGTGATGTACTTGCCAGCCTTTCTGTGCTGCCAATGCTAGTAGTAGCCTGATTGTTTCCATTCTTGAAACGGGTGCAAATACTTCATTGTAATCTATACCTTCTTGTTGTACATACCCTTTTGCTACTAATCTGGCCTTATGCTTGGTGATCTGTCCACTTGCGTCTCTCATGACCTTAAATACCTATTTTAGACATATTGGTTTCTGACTTGAGGGAAGTTTAGTCAGTGTCCAAGTGTTATTCTTCTCTATAGAGTCTATCTCGCTTTCCATTGCTTCTATCCAATGTGGGTAATCTGCTGCTTCTTTGTAGTTTGCAAGTTCTTCATCATACGCTAAGTATAGATGTTCAAATTCTTCTGGTCTAAGAGGTTCTATGGCTGCATAGATGTCACTAAGTGATCTAAGGGCTCGAACTGGTCTATGTTGGGAGCCTGGGGAGTCTTCTAACTCTTGAGTACTTGTCTCAACTGTTGGATCACTTGTCGGTGTCTCTTGAACCGTTATTGGAGTTCTTGTAGCTGTGATTGGACTGCTGAAGAATTCATTATCACTCTCTTGATCTTCACTGTCCTCATTATTTTCTTCTTGTATAGCTTCATTTTCTGAATCTCCATGTATCTCAAATCTCGTCCAAGATGGTTCGTCTTCACTTCCTTCTTTCAAGTAGTTGTCCCAATCCCATGGTTCATTTTCTATGAATTGGACATCTCTACTGATATGTATTTTCTCTTTTATGGGATCATATAATCTATAGGCTTTGGAACCATTTTCGTTTCCTAGATGTACCATTTTCTTACTTATATCTTCTAACTTCTTTAAATAGGGCGTTGTTACCTTTGCATATGCTGTGCATCCAAATACTCTAATGTGCTTGATATTGGGTGCTTTCCCATTTACTGCTTCGTAGGGTGTCATTCCCTGTAATGCTTTTCTAGGTAACCGATTTAGTATGTAAATCGCTTGTCTTGTTGCTTCTGCCCATAAGTTTTGTGGTACGTTCATAGCCTTTAACATGCTTCTTGTCATACTCATTACTGAACGGTTTTTCCTTTCTACTACACCATTTTGCTGAGGTGTGTAAGGTGCTGTAAGCTGTCTGAGGATTCCTCTGTCCTCGCAATATGTGGTAAGTGCTTTAGAAGTAAATTCTCCTCCACGATTCGTTCTTAATCTCTTGAGCTTGTGACTTGTCTCTGTTTGAGCTTCACTTAGGAATTTCTTGAAATTCTCATAAACTTGATCTTTTGACTTGAGCATGTAGATCCACATATATCTTGAATAATCGTCAACTATCAGGAAGAAATAGTTGTTGCCTGCTAATGATGTGGGTGTAGTCGGTCCACATAAATCTACATGTACTAATTCTAGAGGTCTCGTTGCTCTAAAACTTGCTTGAGATGGGAACGGAAGTCTGCTTTGCTTTCCCGTAATACATGCATCACATACTTGAGATGGGTGCTTGATTTTTGGTATTCCATGTGCCATTCCTTTAACGCTTAATTGTCGTAGTGAATGGAAATTCACGTGTCCCATACGTGCATGCCATAACCATGCAGGTAAATCTATTCTGGCTTGTAAACAAATTGGACTTGTTATTCTGAGCCGTACCTTGTAGAGTCTATTTTTAGCTCTTGGGACTTTCATCAATAGGTTGTTGTAGGCGTCATAAATCCATAAATACTCATTCTCCATAATTACCTTACATCCTGATTCTGTAACTTGCCCGAGGCTTAAGATGTTGCTTTGGAGTGTTGGAATGTAGTAGACTTCTGTAACTAGTCTTTGTTCTCCGTTGTTGCATTCCAATAATAATGAGCCTTTACCTTTGATGTTGACACATGATCCATCTCCGAATTTTACACTTCCTGCTATCTTTTCATCTAGCTCTGTGAAGTAGGAGCGTCTTGGCTTTACAATAGGGCTAGATGTATGACCATTGACTGGGTCAAATGGTTGGATTTTGACACCGTTATTGTAATTTGGTCCCAACTATATTTATGTATAGTCGTTGCCATTATAAAAATTGGCATTTGTAGTATTGACTAAATTAGAAACAAGTTTATTTAGAACCAAGACCACAAGGTCTTAAAGACTCATTCATCTTCAATCTAATTATAGGTTTAGCTACACAACCTCTCAATCTACAGCAATTAAATGAATGCTTAAATAAAGCATAGTAACTATGGACCGTTATAAAAGCTTAATTTAAGTACGTATAAAACGTCCTTAATTGCAGTTTAAATGGTTGACTTCAGTTGGCTACAATACAAGCACAAAAATAAACTTGTTTTCTTTGGCACAACCATTTCCTGACAAATACTAGATACCGTATAATAGGCAGTGTAACAGAGAGGAGTTATCTTGTTCGGAATAGAGAGACAAGGTCTCTTGTCTGCGCGCATTCTTCTTTGCTAACTTCTTTTCTACAAACAATAAAACATGGTGCTAAAGCTAACGATTTAGTTTGTTTAATCTATGAAGTAGAAGACAATGTCGAAAACTTATTGAAGACATTGATTTGATGGCATTGTACTAGATAATAATGTTTCATAAAAAAAGACTGATTTTCCCTACAATTATGAGGTTTAAAGAAGAACGGTATCAACATGCGATTATTCGTCTATTAGTGATTACTACTGTTGGACAATATTACATAATGGGAAAATCTTAAACTGCATTGCTTTGAGCACTCTCTATTCATTGAAACCGATTCATATATCAGCCAAAGGTTTATTTGGATTATTAGGTTCACAAGTAAAACTTAAACTGGTATTCAGTTACGACTGACCCTTCTAGATGTCAGGCTTTTACCTCGCTCCTTTTTGTTAACCTCACTTTCAAACCGTTCTTCATCTTGAGTATGATGGAGTCACTTGGAAACACGCGGTGCCCTTCTACAAGATCTACATGGTAATGATATATGATGGTAGCGGCCACTATCTTCATCTGAATGAAACTCATGTTCTTACCTAAACAAGTTCTTGGTCCAGCATTAAATGCGGGGAACTTGTATGATGGTTGATGATTGATCCCTCCCCCAACCGAAACCCATCTTTCAGGCTTAAATTCCATGCAATCCTCCCCCCATATCGATTTCATCCTTCCCATGCTATAGAATGATAGGATAATTGAGGTGTTGGAATCAACTTGTTGGCCGCTTGGAAGGACATCGGGTTGTAATGGAGTTTTAACTTGAAAAGGAACTGGTGGAAATAGCCTTAAGGCTTCACATAATGCACCATGAAGATAAACTAATTTGTTTAACTCTATTGCTTTGAAATCTTTCACTTTAAGTTGGGTATGAAGCTCTTCAAGAATCTTATCTACTACAATTGGAGTTTTGGAAAGAAGATAAAAGAGCCAAGATAGAGTGCTGCTATTTGTATCTCTTCCTGCAACCACTAGATTCAATAAGGTGTCCCTCAAAAACTTATTAGGATCACAAGAAGTCCCACTTTGGCCTTGATATGATCTCAAAAAAGCTGTTGATAGTTTGAACTTCTCCTCTTGAGTTTCAGAATTTAATTTACTGAACTCCTTTTGTCTTTCTGCTAACCACTTGTATATAAACTCATCAACCTTTTTCCATGCATCACTCATTTTCTTTTCATTCCCCATTTGAAGCATTTTTTGAAGTTTCCAAAACCTTGGGGGCAGGATGTACCTTCGCAAGATCGCTTCTTCAATATCCGACAAAGCTTTCTCGCATGGAATATGAGGAAAATCAAGAGACAGGCTTTCAGGATCGCTATCGAAAAGCAATAAACATATTGTGTCAAAGGCAAACCTCTGAAATATGTCTTGCAAATCCATCTCCACCTCTTTCTTGGAAACATATTCAAGTACAGGCATTAGCCCTTTCTCCACTTTGTTCCAAATAGTTTCTTCCAAGAGGGTGTGAAAACTAGGGGACTTAAATAGAGACATGATAGTATCATGGTGGAATTGCCACAAGTCTCCATCAGTATTAGAGAATCCATCTCCAAGGATATCAAAGATCTGACGAAATGCATCACCTCTTGGGTAATTATTGAAGTTCTTGCTTAAAATGTGATGGACGTCAAGAGGATTTGCGGTGCAAAGCCTACTTGTCTTGAGTAACCCTGGGCTTTTGAACAAGAACGTACCGCCGCTACATGCCAGAATTTCGGTGGCATAGTCATGGATTCTGTGAGAATTCATTAGTGTCTTTGGTATCATTCCAAAAATTGGCCAGTATGTAGGGATTATATGATTCTTGTTTTTAGATATATATAGAACAATTAGAAAGTAAATCAAAATGATCAACGGAAAAAGGAGGAGTAAGTTTACAAGGAAAGCCATGGGAAGAAGGCAACAGATTTTGAGAGGAGTTTGTTCTTTGTAGGAATATTTTGTGTCCAAGTATGCTTTATAAAGTGCACCAATTTGTATATATTAGTGAACTTTAAAATTTTAATTAAAGAAATCGTACTTTCAAAATATGAATCATTTTCTATTTTTTTTTTCAAACTAATTTTACTAGTTAGTTGAGAAAGGCTTAAAAGTTACCTAACTTAATTAAAATTTGTATATCATAGTTATTTTCCTTGAATTTGTGGTTTAAGTTCATTAACTCATGGC
The DNA here is from genome assembly GCA_030844895.1 of Ambrosia x helenae. NCBI lineage: Eukaryota > Viridiplantae > Streptophyta > Magnoliopsida > Asterales > Asteraceae > Ambrosia > Ambrosia x helenae. The sequence continues at coordinate 27,970 of JAUTDX010004362.1, forward strand.
CTTTTACCATTGAGTTTACTCGGATGTTCAGGTTTTTGTTATTCGTTAAGAAAAAGAAGATATACGTCCATTCTAAAGCTTTTGGAATGCTTGCTACGACCCTTGTAAACCCTTTGAACGACTCGTCAAATATGAACTAACTGGTAAGTGGTAACACCCAAAATTGTTTTGACATGTACCAGACCAAGGCACCAAACCATACACATGTTTGTTTTCAGGGTTGGGTATATTTTCATCTTCGTTAATCAATTCATTTGTTTGTGAGTATTACTCACTTAAAAATAATATAGTTATTTAACACAAAAAAAAAGTTATCTTACAATCCTGAATTTTGTAGGTTATATATGATTTCCAAAATGGCGCATTTTGCAATATTTGTGCCAACTTTTAAGTGTTCAGCACTTCACCCTCTTCATGGTTCAGTTTTTATACCACAAAAGGGGTAACGTGGATCGATTATGGAGTTTCCAAAGGCATTTCTGACCAAAATGTGACATCAAGAATTCCTACGCATTTCCTACACATTTGTTAATTCTTATTATTATAACGAGTTGATGTTAACCCACGCTTTGCGACGGAATGTTGAGTATGACTGTTTTTAGCATCACTACATGAGATGTAAAAATTCTTAAGTTTATGCAAAGTATTCTTTTTAGTTTGCTTTACCCACAACCTATAACACCACATTAAAACGTTTTACTTTAAAATACAGATAGTATTTTAAGGATTGTCCTAATAACATTGTCAAACATGTTTTGACACAGGTCTAAGATGCGACATTTTGTCGGCATAATTTGGTCGCTATCATTTAACGTTCTTGGTATAGTCAAAATTTATATAGTTTTGGCATACCATATATGTCCGTCATGTTTTTGTTTTCTTAGATGCCCGCAAAATCAAAAGAAATAAAATAACAATTATAGTTTACATCTTTCACGGTTAAATGAGACTGGTTTTGAGTGGCTTTTATGAAATTTTAGGTGTTGAATTCTAAAGGTAAACTTGTGATGTTTCTTGAAAAAAAACTATATACGAAAGATATGGATTGCAGGTAAAGAAAAGTAACTGCCGGCCTCACCTTCCTCTCCAACTTCGTCGCCACCCACACTAGTACGTCACCGTGGTCGAAGACAAATTTGATGATTTTCTCTCTCTCTCTCTCTCTCTCTCTCTCGATCTATCGAGATCTCCTTATGATCGACGGTTGTCCTTGAGATCTTAGTGATTATCATTGTTTTTTGTTTTGCCCAATTTCACCATAAAAAAATGGATTACGTACATGATGACTTTTCTCAATTGAAAGGTTGGAAGTTGTCCGGGAAAGAAAGCCTATTTGATGTTTCTTGTTTAAGAAACTTTTACTGTCGCGCATCAAATCGAAATTCAATAGAATCGTTTTGTTTTGGATAGAGAATATGGGTAAAGTTATAGAGAGAGGAAAAGAGGCATGTTATTTACACACTAACAACTTTTAGGTTTGCACAGCCTTCTACGGCTCGTAGAGGGCTCTACGGGATGAGATAGGTTTTAGAGTAAAAACGAGTTCCAGAGGCTGGTTATAGTGTGAGAGAGGTTTGGCGTGAGTTAGGGTTGCACAAATGGTATTTTACAAGTCAAGGGCGGTATTTATAGGTGTTTCCACTCGCCACTGCTGCAACAGGCGAGTAGCAAGGCTACTCACCCTACTCGCCCCTGACACAAGGCGATTAGCAGCTACTCGCCCCCTGCAAGGGGTGATTAGCTAGCTACTCGCCCCTTGCAGGTCCGTGTGATTTTTCAGCGCGTTAAACACTATTTTAACACATATAAGCACGCATTCACATACCGGCCAGTCATATAATGATTATAAACACATAATGCATGATAACTAACATGTTCACGTTCGTTCAACAATTCCCGGGACTCGAGACTCGCGTGTGTGCATTACACCTAGCGATTATACCAATCACCAATCCTTATACACATGGTTACGGACTGACTCCCAATGATCCCTTGGATCATTGTAACGACTCCCGATGATTCCCAGAACCATCAAAAACGACTCAACTGACCCAGTTAAGTATATGATGTGCATGACTCGCTAAGGTAGATTTACTAGTTTGACCAATCTTAGTCACCTGAGTTTGCCCGGTGTCACATCATCCCCCTGTTAAAAGAATTTTCGTCCCGAAAATTAAAGGAAGAAGAAAAGATACGAAAAAATTTCCGGTTGCCACATCATCCCCCTGTTGAAAGGAATCTAGCCCCCGAGATTCACTCAGCTTCAGCAGTAACATGCCTTGACTCAAACGCGCGCTTAGGAAATAAATGGGGATACTTAGCTTTCATCTGATCCTCCCGTTCCCACGTGAACTCCGGTCCACGATTTGAATTCCAACGAGCTTTAACAATGCGGATCTTATTCCGACGAAGGCTACGAATCTTATAGTCAAGAATCTCAACCGGTTCCTCTACAATACGCAGACGATCATCTACCTTGATCTCTTCGAGAGGAACAATCAGTTATTCATCAGCCAAACACTTCTTAAAATTAGAGACATGGAAGAAGTTATGAAGACTACTGAGCTCCGCCGGCAGGTCAAGCCTGTATGCCACCGGTCCAATCCATTTCAGAATTGCGAACGTTCTGACATACCGAGGATTCAACTTTCCACGTTTCCCAAAGCGTATGACGCCCTTCCATGGGGATACCTTCAATAAAACCCTGTCGCCAACCTGGAACTCCAAAGGTTTGCGACGACGATCGGCATAGCTCTTCTGACGATCCCGAGCTGCTGCCATATGATTACGAATTTGTACGATCTTCTCGGGAGTCTCGTACACAAGTTCTGGACCGGTGAGTTTGACTCTTACCCACCTCAGCCAGATTTTCGTCAGTAAAGAGCCTCGAACAGAGCTGACTTGATGCTAGAATGGTAACTGTTGTTGTAAGGGAATTCTACTAACGGTAGATGAGTCTCCCAACTTTTACCAAAGTCGATAACACATGCCCGAAGCATGTCCTCAAGCGTTTGGATTGTCCGCTCGCTTTGTCCATCAGTTTGCGGATGATATGCTGTACTCATATCCAACTGAGTACCAAACATTTGTGTAATGCTTTCCAGAAGCGGGAAGCGAAACGAGAATCACGATCAGAAATGATGGAAACAGGCACCCCATGCCGAGCCACCACTTCCTTAAGATAGATACGGGCCAACCGTTCCAAGCTGTCGGTCTCTTTAATGGCAAGGAAATGTGCAGATTTTATCAACCGATCGATGATCACCCAGATCATATCACACCCACTAGGTGACCTCGGAAGCTTGGTCACAAAATCCATCGTAATTCGCTCCCACTTCCATTCTGGAATTTCAGGTTGTTGCAGAAGCCCAGACGGCTTCTGGTATTCAACCTTGACCTTAGCACAAGTCTGACACTTGCTAACATATGAAGCTATATCAGCCTTCATATTCGGCCACCAATAAAGTATCTTTAGATCCTGATGCATTTTATCGGAGACGGGATGAATAGAATACCGGGATTTGTGAGCTTCATCAAGAACAAGCTCCCGCAATCCCCAAAATAAAGGAACCCAAACACGTTCCGCAAAATAATGCAGGCCATCGAACCTGAGTTCAAGATGCTTATCAGCACTATGCATTAAATTTTATTTTATTTTGAAACACTTGTTACTAGCTAAGAATTTGTTTTAGTCTTCAAAGGACATCATTGTTGGTAAGGCGTGTCATCGTTATACTTACAAGTTGCAAACACTAGTCGTTGATAGAAAGTTAGAAACAGATTAGGAGTACGTTGGTTTTGCCAAAGCCTAATCTATTTTGGAATTAGATAATTTAAATGATAATAATTTGTAATTAATAATGAAAGTGGTATTTAATGGATTGTTGTTGGGGCTGGCATAATAGGTTACACGAATCTGTTAAGACACTAACACGAAACCTGTAAACACGAACATGACACGAAATCTAATCGTGCCATTTTTTTTCAAACACGAACACGAACCTGTGTATAACATGTTAACACAATAAGACACTATAAGGAACATGTTGGGGATTTCAGTAACACAAACGAACAACCGATGATCAGAAATCTCTGAAGGCACGTAATCGCTTTCAGATTGAATCAATTCGACGGTTCAATCGAATATTCAATCGGATACAATCAGAGATCGAGAATTTTCTGTATGTTATGATTGAGAGAAGAACCAGAGAGTGTTTTTGATCAATCTGTATTAATTCGTAATTAACAAATCAGGGTATTAACTGCCTTTTAAGCAGTTATCACAAGGTTTCCTGGATTGCCAATTTAGTCCCTCTAATTCAGAAAATTAATTTTCTGAGACATTTTTACCATAGGGGCTCTGCCCCTTGGACCCCGCTCCCAGGGGCGCTGCCCCCGGACCCCCGTCTCTTAGGGGCTTCGCCCCTAAGTTCATAATAAATTCAAATAGGCGTGCACTCCGCACCACCATACCTATATGATGTCTTATTACGAAAATATTGATAAAACAGTCAATCCAATTACACTAAAATATCCAACAGAACACCTAATAAAACAGGTTAACCCGACAAGACACGACAAAACACGACAAGACATTATAAGACACGACAAGAAACATGATAAGACACGATAAGACCTGTTAAGGCACGAACACAAACACGAAACAGGTAAACACGAACACGACATGAAAATAAACAGGTCTAAACGGGTCGACCTGTTATAAACACGAAACCTGTTAAAATCGTGTAGGTTCATGTCAGGTTATCGTATTCGTATCTAAATTGCCAGCCCTAATTGTTGTGTTTAGGGAGGTTGTCTGGGTGATCGATAATAAATAATAAGATGTAGGACCAATAAGAGCCTTTAAGACATTTTGGCTAGCATAGTTTTCTCTTCCCGCTTTATTTGGTTTTTTAGGCGTACATTAAGTACTATTTACTTTCTGTTATTAAAGTTTATCTAGATATATTAAATTTGATAAGCCGCAATATAATGCCACTCACCTTAGATTGATCAGATTACAATCTTCTCTGAAACCAGAAACAAGCTCATGCATTGTAGCATACATACGTATCTTTGAAAATGTTTCAAACTTAAAAGTTAGATGATAATAAGAATCGGATCACTACAACAAAACAAATTAGACTATTAGCGGCGACACCAATAGCGGCGACCCGCGTGGTGTCGCCGCTAATACCCCAATCCACACCAACCACCATCAGACCCAATTCCAGCCGTCCGATGGTTCATAGATCAACGAACATGGTTTCATCGTACGAAATATCAATAGGGGCGACACCAATAGCGGCGACAGTCGCCGCTAAAAATAGGGTATTAGCGGCAGCTTTGGTCGCCAGTAAAAGTCTTGTTCCTTGTGGTGGATGGGTAATATTCATGGCTTAGCTCGAAAACATTTTTGTTGATGGCCTAATTTTGTTAGGATATAATGCATGAAAACTTCGGGTAGCACCTAACCTAAAACAATTAACAATGTATCTCTAATGTTAACGCCTAACCTTAAACCATGTATAACTTTAATGTTAACATCTAACCTATAACAATGTACAACTCTAATATTAATACCTAACCTAAACAATGTACAATTCCAATGTTAACACATGTTGAAAATAAAATTCATATTTACTGGTTTGAACATAGTTAGTGACTTGCCTATACATGATTAATAAAGTACCAGAGCACTTTATGTTTTTTCATGTACGAACAAAATCCCACAAAAAATAGTCGGTTTTTTTTTCTGTTTTTTATATAGCACTGTGGTACTTGTTGGAAGGATAATAAACGCTCATTAATTTGGTGTAATTTTTTCCCTTAAAAAATCTCGTATATAAAAGATAATAATGTTTAAAAATTATGGGAGAAAACATGAGAGAGAAAATCCAATTTTGTTTTTAAATTATTATTTTTTTCTTTCCTAAAATCACTTAGAGCCACATGGCACACTCAAAGAGGAGGTTGACCTCTTTGAGTGTCATGTATGATTTTTAGCTTTAGAATATATATACTAGATTATACCCCGGGAGTGTCCCGGGTTGAGAAATCTAACATGACACATCAATTTTACATATGAAATAGATTGATGCGCTTTACAGTTCCATGCAAGAAACCCTCTGGTAAGCACTTAACCTAAAACAATTAACAATATATCTCTAATGTTAACATCTGACTTTAAACAATGTATAATTCTAATGTTAACATCTAACCTAAAATAGTGTATAACTCTAATATTAATACCTAACCTAAAATAATGTACAATTCCAATGCTAACACCTAGCCTAAAACAATGTAGAACTACAATGTGATTCTAATATTAACATTTATCCTAAAGACTAAACAAATGTACAACTCTAACATACTAATATTGATACCTAACCTAAAACAATGTATAACTCTATTAACCTATTCTGCTCTGGTTGAAAATACAATTTATATTTACTGGTTTGAACATAATTAGTGACTTGCCTATACATGATTAATGAATTACACGAACACGTGTTTTTTTCTTGTATGAACAAAACACCACAAAATATAGTCATTTTTTTCTCCGTTTTTTATATAGCACTATGGTACTCGTTGGAAAGATAATAAAACGCTCGTTAATTTGATGTAATTTTTTCTTTAAAAAAATATCGAGATAAAAGAATACTAACGTTTAAAAATTATAGGAGGAAACATGAGAGAGAAAAAATCCAATTTTGTTTTAAAACTTTTTTTTCCCTAAAACTACTTAATGCCACATGGCATCCTACATGGCACTCTCAAAGAGGAGAATGGCTATATGAATGTCATGTAGGATTGTAGCCCTTTGGAATATATATATATAGATTCTCTTTTAGTGCACAACAAAAAATACGTAGAAACAATTATAAAACAACAACCATACTCAATAAATCCTACACACAGCAGAGCTGATCTTAGGCCCGAGGAGAGTGGAATGTAGGCAAACCTTACCTCTATCCATAAGAATAGAGTGGCTGCTTCCAGAAAGAATTACATACTACTAATATACAAACCGAGTGAAAAGTAGACAGTTTCTGTTGGATGACTTAGGAGGTTTGGGTGGTGACGTGTTTAAAGATTTTATGCCCACCGTATTTTCTATTTTTGCGCTCTTGCTAGAGGGGAGGGGGAGCAAGACAGAGGGAGAGGGAAGAAGAAGATGGAGGACGGGTCGATGGTAATCGTTAGATGTTCCGTCTTCTTCTCCGCAAAGCTGTCTTTCTATCCCTCTTCTTGTCATTCCTTTTTCGGCTGGTGTGTGATTCGGAGACACGGTGAAAGGAGGGGGGGGGGGGGTTGAGAGAGAAGCACAGAAAGGGGGTATGGTCTTGTTATTATCGACGACTTTTCCTGCCGTCCATGGCGGCAGCGGTGGAGTTGCGTATTGCCTTCAATCTTTCTCTTTGGTCGTTTTCTCGTGATGTTGATGATGTGTTTGTGACCTTTATCTGATTTTGATTGTAGTTATTGTTCTTCTGTTTGACATATGTTTATGATGGTGATGTTTTCTTCATCTAAGCGTTGGTATGGATGCCATATCCTATCTTAGTTGGGTTTTAAGGCAGTGATGGTGACTTTGGCAGTCATCTGAGTCTCAACCTAATTGGGTGAATTATTGAAACATGACATTATGGGTCTTGGGCTGTGATGAGTTACTACGGTTGCACATAAATTGAACAGTGATGTTAACTGGCATGGCTGGGATTCTGAAGGTTTAGTGTTTGCCTGCAACACCCGGAGGTGATTACAAGATGTTTAGTCCACTCATGGTAGCAATAAACAACTCAAAAGTATGAATAATAATACCGAACATGTTGATGCAAAACGAAAGTATGGAAGAATGATGATGAACAATGGTGTTGTAGCTTCAAAAGTCTCCAAAAGATGATTAATTTTCGTGCAAAGTGGCTTAGGAGGCTGCAGGGTTGATAAAAATCATTTTATAAAGAAAAAACAACCTTTCCTAATTTTGCTCTTCAGCCAGCGTAAGGTACTGATCAAGGGCGTAGCTTACAATTCAGTCAATCTACCAACTATGCTTTCTGCATCATTACCTTACAGATCCAGCCATGTAGCTTACTATCCTAACCCACGTGAAAAAGCTCCAAATGCCTTGTAAATTCCTCATAAGCTACAGATTGAAGGCGTAGCTTACGCCTTGTTTCTTCAATTTCTTTCCAAAGCATTTTTTCCTTCAAATCCTTGCATCCAAACACCCTCCCAATCTCGTTTTGCTTCATCCAAACACACTCTAATCTTCACTTCTTCATTTTTGAACACCAACGCTTCATGCTTTTCGATATATTTCCATCCGCTTAGCCATTTATCCTGAAACGATCAAAGCTAAGCATAGTTATCCATCATCATATATAATTACTATAAACACAACAAAAACACACAAAAATGGGCTTTATTATTAACATTCATGTACCCTCTCATCACCTGTACTTAGGCAACCCTATGTAACAGAGATCTCGATCAGGGATGCTTCACTTCAACAATCGACCACCAGAAACCCATTCGTCCTTTTCGTTTGTAAGCTCTGGTCATAGCATCCCCGCATCGATTCAAGGTATTAGTAGTTGTACCCCTCTAAAATTTATATCATTCATTATCTTTTATATTCTATATACTCTCTTATTTCTTTTCTTCATCTTTCACAGCCATATCTCTCCACACACCGCGCACAACTCTCTCTCCCCCTCTCTTTCATTTCTCTCTCTCGCTCTCGTTCTCTCTTTTCACATTCACACACACACGTCCAAACAAGAAATCCACAGATTTGAATGGGGGGTGTTAGGGTTACGAAGGCGGTTTGTAACACCCCAACAGATGGCGGAAACATCGAGGTATCACGTAGTGACGATTGTTCAATAGCTCATGGACTAAAAGTGTAAATATTGTTACATTGATTAAATAGTTTTTATTACATTGAAATGAATTACAATGATTCTAAATGCTAATTAACTAAAGTACAATGAATCAAATCTAATATATGAATCCGAAAGCTTAAAGAATGCATCTCAAAACAACCTGAAACATGTACGAAAATAATTTGGTCAATACAAAAAATGTATTGGTGAGCATACCCTGTTTGAATACATATAGTAGAAAAAGTGTTTAGCAATTCATGTGTTGTATACCGTTTGCAAATATCTAATAAGTAGTATCAGTCAAAACTAAGCCTTGATGAATAATGACTAACACATGAATAACAACTGAATAATGAATTAACAAGACAATGACCAAGGTTCTCTCAACAGAGTCTCAAGGGGTAAACCACAGTACTATTCATTGAAATGCTAGGCCGCAGACGGTAATGATTATGACTAAGCATACACACAAATTCACATAAA
>JAUTDX010004363.1:0-51692 GCA_030844895.1 Ambrosia x helenae
TTAATTGATTACTAATACATACAATTAATTCACTAACCACAAAAAAAAAAAAAAAAAAAAAAAAAAAAAAAAAAACCTCTTCAATAACTGACAACTGTATCTAATCACACACACACTGTATCATAAATTCATTTCCCCACACTAATCAATTCACAAACTGTCAAACAGTAATCAGTAAACCAATCAACACAAACCCACCTGCTTATACTCCATCTGAAAGGTGTAAGACAGAAGCAAAGGTCCAATATCACTAACATCAGGTCTAGAAACGGATAAAATAGTAGCCTTAGGCAATTCATCAAATATTCTGTTTTTCTGTACAAAAAGACGAAGAACGTCGAAAACCCATTTGGAATTAACCTCTCCGTAGACATTTAAAACACTCTACACCATTAAATACATGCACTCTGTTCAGATAATTGCATTAAAAGATGGGTCAAATGTCCAATTTTGACTTTTAAAAAGTCAAAATTGGGATGAAACGGGAAAGAAAAGTTGAAAGTTGGTGGGAAATTGGAAGTGGGTATTTAAAATTGATACGGAATTATTGGTTGGAAGGATGAATTTGTGAGGTTTTGCAGGTGTGTTTGGAGGAGGAAGAAGAAGGGGGTGTTTTGATATATGTTGATAGTTTAGGGGGTTGGTTGTGAAGTTTTAGCTTAAAGAGTGTGTTTATGAGGGTTTAGGTTGTATAAATGGTGAACTATGGAGGGAATATTTGTTTGGATCTCATGGTTTGTACCTTTTTTTAGTTTAGGATTATTAATAGTTGTATGTTGTTTTATTATCAGTACGTATTTGTTAAGATAAAATAATTTTGGGCTTATGTCAGTTGTACTTGTGAGATTTTTTAATTGAATAGGTTAAGGTATTTTAGTATTGTTAAGCGAATATAAAAAAACTAGCTGATTACCCCGGGAGGGTCCCGGGGTTGAAAAAACTAACTTTACGTGATAACCTATTGCAAAAGGCTCAAGTTAACTAACCACAAAATCTCTCAATCATTGCATGTTCATAGTATTCTAATCAGTAATAACTCATATTCCCTAATCTAAAACCTAATCAGTAATCAACTAAAGAATCACTTATGTAAGCTGCACTATTAAAAAACTATTAAAAAACTCATCACATCTCTCTAATTTCTCACATTTTAATGGCTCTTATAATTCCTAACCTAATCAACTAAACAAACACTTAAGTTGGAAGTTGTAATCATTGCATCTCATTATGCCACGTGGCATAATCAAGAGATGGTTGAGGCCACCATTGAACGCCACGTCAGCAACTATCAATTCTTTCCGGGAGCGTCCTGGGGTTGAAAAATATAAACCATTCTAATAATACTAATACTAATAGTAATAATTATTACTCTTGTAATTAAATAAATAAAAAATATAACCTTGCTATAAGGTGACACCATGTGTTGCAGTGTTGCGCGATTCTTTCTCCTAACTTCTCTTGATGAAGTATACCTAGTAAAATTCCAATGATAACATGGCGATTGGGCTGATTTTCAACATCGTAGATAAGAACCTGGTTTAAAGAAAAAAAACAAAATTAATGAATAACATGAACACTTTGTGTGTTTTTTTACTGTATGAACGAAACCCCACAAAAAATAGTCGATTTTTCTCCGTTTTTTATATAGGACTATGGTACTCGTTGGAAAGATAATAAAACGCTCGTTAATTTGGTGTAATTTTTCTTTTAAAAAAATCCCGTATATAAAAGATATAAACGTTTAAAAATTATGGGAGGAAACATGAGAGATAAAATTTTAAATTTATTTTAAATTCTTTTTTCCTAAAATAACTCAATTTAATTTAGGGTTTTATGTTTATCTTTTTTTTTTTAATTAAAAAAAGGAAATAGTTCAAAAACACTAAAATCTTTCAATTATCATGTTATTTAATATACCCCTATATTATAAATTCCCCGTGTCACTTTCAAGGGGAGGTTGAGGCCTCCATTGCACGCCACGTCAGCATATACCTTTTCTTTTATATATTATAGATAGATAATAATAAATAAAAGAAACAAAAACCAAAAAAGAAAAAGGTTTACTTGGGTTAAAAGATGTGTGCATTTTATAAAATTGTTTGTTTTTTAACATAGATATAAGGAGGTGATTATGGAAACAAGTAGAGGTTGATTATAAAAAATAGAGTGACTTGAATTTTAAGTTATAGTAGCAATTTTCCGCACGTTTCGGCTGGAATTTCAATCAACAATCGGTACAGAAAATATGAATATGCATCTATAGAAGAAAACCATAATTTTCTCATGACACGCACATATCTATACTATATTATAAAGTATTTCTCAGGACTTCCTAAAAATGAAGAGGTTACAAGTAGATTTGCTTATCATACAATACATAATACACATATTAACTACTTTTTAGGGGCAATTTTGTCTTTTAAAATTGTCTTTAATTACACCAAATTATAGTTAATAAATCATATTAATATCAAAGACTTTACATTAGTCATGTATAATTAATCCATTAGTGATATTAAATGTTCATCCATGATAATATTAATATTTTTATAAGTAAACATTTATTTAAATTTAATATCATATCACTTAGATATAGTGGTGTGGTGGTGGTGGTGATACCCAAATATAATCAGTGTTAAGACATATCAAGTTAGAAAAACACTTTCTACAAGAGACTTGGCGACACCCGCCGCATCGCGCGGGCTTAGCCACTAGTATTAGATTATATGCAAATAGATTTTTTATTTAGATCATTATAAATTCTTGTAAGTAAAAGTTAATGTCACAAAATATTTGATAAGTTTTATAATCAATTTCTTCTAATGTATCTATAAGTTGCCATCTACGATATATAAAAAATTGATAACTTAATGAAACTTAAAGTAAATAATTTCTAAGTTGAGAAGAAAAGAAATTATAATGCAAAGAAAATGTATTTAAATGTGTCTTTGTAGTCATTTCGTCTAGTATATCTATAAAATGCAACTAGGATATTTAAGAAAAATAATGACAACTTTAATGAACTTATAGGAAAATCTTCAATCCTAAGTTGATAAGGAAAGAATGTGTATATAAAATGCACCTCATTTCATATTATTAAGAGAGGAAGTTATGAAAAAAATTGGTTTAAAATTGCTTTTAAGGCCTTTTAAATAAAAGTGGGCACATGGTTTCCTGTTATTCTTCGAAAGAAATCCTCGTATTTTTTATGATGTTCTAGTGAAGAAAAATGATGAATCGGTATATTTTGAGATACTTGGAATATTTTGGGGAAAACAGTTTTCCTGTGTTTATTTTTTAATATTTGTTGAAAGTGGTTGTGGGTGGAGGAAAAAACTTTTTAGTATAATATTGGTTGTGATGGATTGAGGATGAGAAACCTATTGTGAATGTTCTAAAAGCCGCCTCTTATTGTTGATGTGGACATGTACAAGTGTAGGAAGCGAGCATGACTTATTTATATTTTCTTAACATCAAGTTTTACATGTAAATACCGTTTAATTAATATTGTATTTGTAAGGATTTAAACTTATACCGTTTTGGTAATGGACGAACGTCATATCACTAAACTACTATATCATGAGTAAGTGTGAGGAACACGACTAGAAATTACAGAAAATCTTGGATCGGATGTAGAACCAAAATGAACATCAGGGTTGATGTTGACCAACCGAGTATAAGAAGTGAGTATCAAAAAAACAAGGTTGAATATGATATTAGTTTATGTTAGAATACAAGTATGCTATTGGGTGATCAGTGACCTAATAGTAAAAAAACTAACGGAAGAGGGTGGGACACTCCAAGGCAAGGGGTATTCGGTTATGGTTGTCGCGTGGCAACAACGCCGTCATCCCCTAGACAAGAAGTAGCCGAGAGGCAACACAAAAATTGATGGCACTAATATGACCCAAACGGTTCAATTTTTACCCAGCGGCTTTAGTAAAAAACAGTTAAAAAAGTCATTTACATTAATATATAATAAACCCAATGACATTATTCCCACAAATTCTTACCAAATTCCTACCATTATTACAATTTTGTACAATCTCTATAAAACTACATCATCTCTACAATGTTAGGTTGAGCCGAAAAGAAACAAATTGCATGGGCTAACATTTTAGCCGAGTTTCGTGTGTTACTCGGTGAAACACACCGCACTTGTGATTCACTATCGCATAAGTGGTGGATCTCAAAAGAGAGGACCCTAATCAAAGGAAAGACATAGCAATAGAAGTTACTCAAGTCGAGTATACTTTTGAGGTCGGCCAAAAGTTTTGAGTTTGAACAATGTTTCGGCATGGCATATTTTAAGGCCTAGATTACCTTTAGTTTGAATTATGTTTTCTAGTTAATGTCGATTCTCTAGTTTAATATGAATAATGTTTTCTAGTTATTGTTGATTTTCTAGTTTAATTTGTATAATGTATTTTTTTAATTAGGTAAGACTTTTTAATTTTAATGCTATTTAAATTTTTATTAGTTTTAATTAATTTTAAATTAAAAAAGAAGTTCTAGATTACTTTGTCTAGTTTTTGGCGGTTCTATGATACTTTGGGTGCATTTCACATAAACAGTTCATGGTTGGCTGGGGATAAGATACTTATCCTAGAGTACCTCTTGCCTCCTACAATAGTATCTATATATTAGTAAAAAAACTCTTTTACTGACATGACGTTCAACGAGGTTGTTTTGGTCAAAATTACTTAGTAAAAATAATTTTTTTTTCAAATCAGAAAATGTGAGTAAGTGCTAGATGTGTATAAATTTGTTAAAGGCTTAGTTATATTCTGAAAATGGCACGTTAGGATGTTAAAGAAACAACAAATGACAACTATGCTCAGGATGGCAAAGAAATGTGTTCAGGGATGGACAGTTATATCCTGAGGATGTACTGTCTAATAGAATGATCGATTAGGTCAATAATGAACGATTTGTAGCTGTAAAATAAAGAAAGAACAACACTCGATATACGAGGAAAACCTTGATCAGTTGTTGATCGTCGACACAAAATCTCGGAAGAGTCTAAGCCCCTGCCTTGTTCGTTAATATTAAAAATGGTAAAAGGTTTACAACTTTGGAAGTATGATGAACGAACTATGATTACAATGTATTTTTTGTGTGTGTGAGTAGAGAGAGTATCAGCTAGTGTTAAGGTAGCTAAGTGTCAATCATGTATCCTATAAATATAGTTAAAATGATATAAATTCATATATCTTTAGTTCCATCATGCCCCTGCTATATAGCCATGAATATCAATAAAATCATGATATCCGCTGTTTTATGCTCTTGATGCTTCAACGTTGGAGTGTCAACTTAAGTTATTTGTTGGTATAACAGTTTCCTTGTTTTTCGCCTTGCATTCAACACTGGACGGTTACACTTTGACCTATTCTTTAGGCTTGGACTTGCTTTACACGTATAACTCTTGCATCCTCAGCTTCTTTGACTTAGCAAAGATAATATAACCGTTGTAGAAGAGTTATAAGTCTCTATAAAATGATTAAGGCATACATGCAATAATATCACAAGAATATAATTTGTTAGTCTATCCTCAGGATGCACATAAGACAAAACACAGTTACATCCTGAACCCTGCTTAGTCCTCAGCATCTAAGGATGTCATACAAAGAATATGAGGTTAAATCATCCTGAGGATTTTCACCACCAAGAGATGTCATCTTCCCCTTTAGGTATGCCACATGGCTCCCCCCCCCCCCTTTATTTCCCTCCATAAGACTACATGTAATGGGGGCTCCATGTATAACGCCCTTGCAGACGTGGGCAGTAAAATGGCGCCCCCCACACCATTACGGGGGGGCTCCATTGTTCAAAATTAAGGTGGGGCTTTATTAATATAACGCCTGATTGAATTTGTCCCCTCCAATCAATGGCTGCCATCTCACACTCTCTCTCTATTTTATTATTATTTTAATTTAAAAGTTAAAATAAAATATTAATTGGGCTTTATATATAAAGCCCCACCACTACACCCCTTTTTCAGTTTCTCTCTCCATGCTGACTCAGTAGCCACGTGGACCAATCAGAAAGGGGGGCTTTTATATATAAAGCCCCATAAAGCCCCCCACTACACATGGTCTAAGTCTTTTTCTCTCCCATGTTTCCCATGTTTTCCCTCATAATTTTTAAACGTTAATAACTTTTATATACGAGATTTTTAAAAACATAAATTATACCAAATATAACGAGCATTTTTATTATCTTTCCAATGAGTATCATAGTGTGTCATGCAAAAAATTGAAAAAGAAAAGACTTTTTTGTGCGTTTTTGTTCATACAAGAAAAAAACACAATGTGTTCAGGTAATTCATTAATCATGTCTAGGCAAGTCAATAAACATGTTCAAATTAAGAATTCTATTTTCATCCAGAGCAAATAGGTTAAAACCACATGTTTCAATAAAAAATCACACCTTCAGACCATCGCCTCAATCACACCTTGCAATGGTTGTTTCTGGCTCTGCTCCTCATCCAAACGTACATCTTCTTTTTAATATACATTTTAATTCTTATTCACATGATTAAAACCGTTTTTTTTTAATAGTGTAGTACATTAATTCTATGTTACATCATAACACATGTTTTATCACTTCATATTAGATTTGTGTATCCAGAAAGCTTTCGAGATATAATCTAGTTTAAGATAGTAGAAAGTTATAACTCTTTAATTGACATAATTGTATTAAAGTATTTAATATCTCAATATGATTTTTAGAATAGGTTTGAAATCGAGTTTTGAAAGACATAAATTCTAATAGAGCACTATAGGCTGTCCAAAAAGCTTGCGGCTCGGAGCTCGCTCGAAGCTCGCTCGGATTTAGCTCGAAAAAAGCTCGCTCGATATGGCTCGGTTTGAAACTGAGCCGAGCCGGCTCAGATCGGTTAGAAAGTGAGCCTAGCTCGGCTCGGTTTCGTAACGAGCCGAGCTGACTCGGTTTGGCTCGAATAATTCTAATTTTTAATATATATTTTTTATATACATATAATATATTACCAAAATGTAAACAAGATGGGAGAATAGCTACAAATTAATATTTGGTAAAAGTGTCATGGAGATTCTTTGCTTGGGATTCAAGTTATAGCTAATCAAGTATTTAAATAAACTAAATACTACTTTTGATTCACGTACTCAAGTTAATTCGTATGTTGATGAATTATATTGTATTCCGTTTAAATTTTGAGACTTATTTTGTACTTGCTTGAACTTAATTTTAGCGTGCAATGTATAAGGTTGAACTTATTATAATTGTGTTATTTTTAACTATTGAAATAATAGTTTAAACTATTGAATTTTGAAAGCCATTTTTCTTTTTTCTTTTAAATCCGAGCCAAACCAAGCCGAGCCGAGTCGGCTCGGTTTTAAAACCAAGCCGAGCTCGAGCTTTGATTTTCAGCTCGGTTTTAAATCCGAGCCGAGCTGGCTCGGTTTATAACCAAGCCGAGCGCGAGCTTGGCCTGGCTCGGCTCGGTTCGGCTCATGAACAGCCCTAGAGCACTATTTTACAACTTTATTTTATGTCAACTTGCACTCTTTGTGACCAACTTTTAAACCAAGTTGTTACTTTGAATAAATAACATAGTAATTTAATAAACTAAAATATAAATGTTTCACATAATTTGAAACGAGGTTTTGTTCCCGACGCGCGTTGCCGCGTCCACAGACAGTATTTCAAAGATGCAAAGAACTTTAACATTCATATATCTGCAAGGACGTGCAGTTTTACAATTTGCAAAGAACTTTAACATTCATATAGCCGCCTACTATACAATAGATGCAATGACCTGGCAGTTTCACAATTGTTGCAATGAAGTTTTAACATCCATATAGTTAGCCTACTTTGGATGGCTTAGTTACAAAAGACACCTAGCCTTGTTATAGTTACAAAAGATCCAAAGAGCTACCTTCATGTTTAGGTGGCCTGGTTGAAGAGTTGTGCCCAAAAATTGTTTTTTCATGATTTTTTCAATCTAGTTATCGGACCCTTTATGTCGCTGATCTAGGTGACTGCATATAATGTTTCATGGATTAGTATTTTTGGTGTTGTAATGAAACAATGAGTATTGTTGATATACCTGATGATGAAAACATAGGTCGTTTTGCTGCTGGATGTGCCTAACATTCCTATTGATGCTGCTTGTTGTGGTGTTAAATAGCTAGACACATGTTTAAAAAGTTAAGCAAAACAAATGAATTTGTAAGTTTGGTTTAAAAAATAGACCCAACCACATAAATGCTTTCAAAATGAACAAATAACAATTTTGTGGGTGAGTTATTTTAAAAAAAATTACTAAATTAGTCTTTGTTACCAAAATACACTTCAAATGAGTCAAATCGCGATGGTTGGTTAGTTTGGAGCTAGAAGATAATTCACCTCTGAAGAAGTTGAATTTAGAAAGGAAAAGAAACCAGTCCGGTTGCTACATAATAAACATAAAATTGAATTTGATTAACTGTTATGACCAAAGCTAGTACATGTATTTATTGTACTATATAAATAAGTCTATGACTGCACATTGTTATAACTATACTACATAAATAAGTCCTACCATTGCAAAATAGAATAAATAAACATACCTATAATAATTATACTATAATACTAAATCATATGTAGAAAGAGACATCAATGCAATTTAGCAATGATTACCACATCTCACTTAGAAAGCATGTGTATCATAGTATAAGAAATTCTTGACCCAAATACATTAATATATATGAATGATAAAACTGATACAGTTGGTAGTCCAACTTACTGAACTAAATCTCACTTAATTCTGGAAAAGCATGCACGTCTTGACCATCATTTGGCTTCAGTCCTGTACGATATAATCCAAGAGTATAATTTAACCTTTTTGTATTATTTATCATAAAAATAGTGAAACCAAATAATATAAAATAATATAATCCTAGCCATACCTTTGTGGTGCATGGCTCTTTGGTATGCCATGTTGGTTTTCGTATCTTCAATTCTGACCTATTTTGCTTCAACCGACAAACATGATGATCGAAAACATAAGCAAAATAAGTTAAAAGAATGAACTCTGTTTGCGAAGAAAGAAATCTGAATCAAACAATTATTAATCTTAAATTCATCAGTTTGCATAAGCAATTAAAGAATCAAGCTGCTACATTATTTAATTAAATAAATAATGAAAGAACTAAAGTTTTTTAAACGGTGGCCTCGATATATGTATGACTTTTTTTTCCAATCAACTCCCTTGAAGAAATCCTAACCTTTGCTTTTTGCCACCGATATCTTTTGTTTTAAATCCTTCTCCAACAATTTATGGACCAAACCACACAACAGCGACGCTTCACCAGCACGATCCATCATCTTCGTTAAAATCCTAGAAAACATCTCTTTCCTATTCATTCCATGGAAACACACAAAGATTTCATTAGTCAACAGTAAAAGATTATTGAAAGCCAAAACATATACTTAACTTAAACAACTAAAGAAACATGAGCAAATAAGAATAGCTAATGGATAAATCCATTGTAAACTAATTTGATTAATAGGAGGAATGAAAACCCAGTTTCTTCACCTCGACGATCTTAATTTCTAATTGCTGAAAATTAATGAATAAAACACCCAACCAAAACTGCAAAGGCAGTCCTTTTAAATTGTGGGCCTGATCGATTCTTTCTACCTATGGTCGCACTGTTGTAGAGATCGGGTAACCAAACCACCAATTGTTGAATTGTGTCTTGAGATTCGGTAGAGAAGTCACTGTCACATACGCACAACCTCCAATGGCCACACTGGAGCTAATATCCGATGATCTCCCTTTGTCTCTATTTCTTTCTATCTTTCCTCTCTTTTGAAACTACGATACAACGGCCAAACCAGCACGTGGTATGCATACCACAAATGTACCTTAGTGGTCCAATGAAAAAGCACAACATGGATTTTACTATTCATCATTGTTTAGAAATCATATATAGTTAATTAATTAATTAAATAATTAATAATAATAATAATGAAATCGATATGACAGTATAAAGTGCATTTCTTGATTAATAGATCACTCACAATCAATGCCTCATTAACTATAATCAAAACCTTATTTCCAAGTGTAAAAAAAAAGACAGTGTATACCAAGGAGCAGTGAATTGGACAATCAACATCTTCCATTTCACTTTTCCATGCTGTAATCATCTAAATTGCATACAGGATGATCCTTAACATAGCAAATTAACCACCTAATTTATGTTAACAAACCATTTTCAAACTCAAACTCAAGTCAAAATGAAAGTCAGATAAATTTTACATCTCTAAAACAAACAGAGCATAAGAAAAACCTAGAAATGAAACAAAAAAAAAAAGAAATTGAAAAGGAGATTCTTACCAATGTCATTGCTTAAGGACCAAAAAACCGGTTTTGTTATCGATCTACAGACACAGTGAACCACAACTGAAATAAGTATTTGAAGCAAATATGTGACAAAAAGCATATACTGGTAAACGAAACACTTACTTCCAAAGAAATAATTAAATCTAGGGTTAAACGTCTTCAATTAGGCCGAAAAACGAACTGTCCTCATCACCGAAATCAAAACCTTTAGTTCCACAACTGGCGTCACGATGAGGAAAAAGAACTTTTAAGGTTTTGGAGAAGAATAGGTGGAAGTGAGAGAAGAAAGGGGTGAAGGTGGGAACAGGGAGGTGGAAAGAAGAAGCGGTGCATAGATGCGTGGCATGGAGTGGTGTATTTTACAGACGCGTGGATAGCATGCTGTAAGATGAATTACCATATCACCCTTAACTGTTCATCTTGAGTTTGTATTAATACATAGTATATGGTATTTTAATTCAACATGGTAATAATTAAAATAGTCATAACAAAACGGACTAAAAGGCTATGGTGATTGCAATCATGTGTTGTTTCAGCATATTCCAATTGATGAGCACAAAACCATGGAACAACCGGAATTCTACATGGGATTCCCACATGGTAACGTGTTTCTTGTTTTACATATTCTACATATCTTCGAACATTACACAACGCTCCCCTGTACTTCTCAACATTTCCCCGACTTATGAGTAGGGATTGTAATTCCATGCCAACCTATTAGATGATGTTTGTAATTTATATATATATACGAGTTGACGCTAACTGCGCGTTGCAGCAGATGAGATGTTAATTATTAAGATGTTTAGTAAATTAACTTAAAAACAAGATAAATTAGGTTTTAAAATATTATATTTTTTTCACAACAAACAAAAATAATAAAATGGCAAAGAAAAAATTGGTGCATGGTTTCATGCAAACACAATATTAAGTGTTGTGAAATGATCATATACATATTTCAACCAATAATTACATAACAACTCTTTTGTTTACTACACATGTTAATACATACGACATATGTTAGTACCTAAATTTATACATGAAGTGTTGTGACTACTAAAATATTTATATACATAATTAAAGTTCATCATGTTTCTAACGGAATCATAAATTTTAAGTATGTCTTTTATTTTCTAATTCTTAATCATGTGAATTGATTGCGACGGAAAATATACTACATATGTCACTAGATGATCGGTACAAAAAGAGTTACATATATGTGTCTTTTTTCTTTTTTTTTTTTTAATTTGAATTACATTACAAACTAAATATTCTATATACTAACAAATATAAATGTGAACAGTACTAAATTTTTATTGGACCCTATATCTACTTTATTGCTATGCACGTCTATTTTTTAGATGAGTTTATTCCAATTACGTTGGCACCAATTCCCACCTTCGGTTTCAGGATCAATTTTTGGGACAACCGGTTATTTCTTTATTTCTTTTTCAACATACATAAACATGAGATTCAATTATTATATTAATAAAAACATTTTAGTATTTTATTAGGTAGGCGCTAAAAGTTCTCTTTCACTTTTCTTAACATTCATTTTACAATAACGTCTTTTCGTAATTTCCAAATATACCATCACGACGTGTCTTTCTATCTACATTTCGATGTTAGAACCGAGCCGCGGCAACGCGCGGTAATTAAAACTAGTTATAGTCCAAACTCCAAATCTACCAACCATTTAAAAGAATGAAAATACTTTAAAATGATTCCGTACTCTTAGTAGATCTATAATCAATAAATAAAAATAAATTAAATATATTAACAATTGTTTATTTTTTTTAATACAAAAGCAGTAATAATGCCTTTGATACAAACCTAATAAGTTGCCCACAGTAAAAACCAAAATCATGGAATATTTCATCCCTCTCTTCCTGAATATAATCACTCACTTAACTCCTTCATTCTCTTCGAAATCTCCATCCTCCTATGTAGAAGCAGCACAATGCATCCCAAACCCCTACAACACTACAACCATCAGCACCGGATCCTTCTTGTTGAACCGTTACGGTGGCGAAGTTGAAGATCAGTGCTGGGAAAACGTGGTGTTTTGAAGCAACATGTGTTACGGCCCCTGGAGTTAAATGCCAATTGTAGGGTTATATAGGGTGTAAAACGGTTTTCAAGCGGCAGGGAAACGACGGTTGGAGGAGACGTGGCGTTTTGTTTTGACTGTAAATTCATGACGGTAGGAACCGTGTTCAATTACCGTTAACTTGTGTTTTGTAATTAAGAAGAGGTTGTTGAGTAATGTTAGTCTTTGTAGATGCAATGGTTGACCGGAAAAATTAAACGTAAACGAAGATTGTAGACTAAAAGAAAAGGAACTTTAAGTTGTTGATGAAAAGAAGGCGTGGTGATTAACGGTGGTGGAAAAGGAAGTGGTAGGTCTTGGAGTTGTGACGGAAACAGGTGGCGGAAGCGGTTACGTTAACGTTGGTGGTGGAACGTTAAGTGAGAATCATTAAAGCGCCCGGTGATGGAAGCGGTTAGTTAACGGCGGTGATGAACGGTTAGGCGAGAATCGTTAAGTTACTATTTGTAAAATTATATTATATTATATTATATTATATATATATATATATATATATATATATATATATATAGATAAGGGTTCCCATACAAAAACCTTATATTGTGAGAAGGGTAAGAAATAATCTCATAGTGACACGTGGCACCAAGGTGAAGGATAAATAAGTAAATTTACACAAATAATTATCTTATTAAATTTAAATCTTTTTTTTAATTTAGGAGTATTTATAGGGATATTAAATTCAAAGTTTATTCTAAAAAAACGAATCTGATTTTTTTTAATTATGGAATAAAATCGCTAGATGTATGTATGTGTTCTTCGTTTGTGTTTTAACTTGATTGATAATTATACCTTGTGTTTTACTGCAAACCCAATCAATAGAAAACATAACGTGTATACTGTGTTTTAACAAAATAAGATTAACTTTGTGTTTTAAACATAAAACCCATATAAACACGAAACCAACAACTGAAAACTGTTTACCTGATGTGTTTTAACACCATTAGAGTAAATAAAACCCAAAAACAGTTAACCAAATGCCTATATTGTGTTTTAAAGTTAACCTAATGTGTATATTGTGTTTTATCTTCATCCATTGTTCAATTATTGTTGTGCGCCTTCAACAGCCGCGACTTCACTTTCAAGCATTACAGAAGGTTTTTCCTCTTGGTCAGAAAGCAGAGTGTGTTTAACGTTAGAAATACCAAGAATCTAAACACAATACCAAGAATCTTCTCTGTCAAAAACCATTCCAAGAAATAAACTTTTCCATCAAACCCCAATCCAAGAAGCTAAAACACCATTCCAATAAACTTTTCCATCAAACGTAAATAGTAAAACTGTCGGAACCACCCTCGAACAACCACCCTCAGCCGAACCACTTTCGACCACCACAAACAACCCCACACTTGAACCACCACGACATGAACCACTACAGAACGGAGGTGATGGCAACGGATTCAGAAACGGATTCATAACGTGTTTTTTTCTAGTTCAGAAGATGGAAGAAAGAGTGGATTCAGAAGGGTTAAATCTGCTTTTGTTCTGATGTTGTTCTCGAAAAATTCTCTGGGGGTGGGAAGAATGACGAGGAACTGTAGATCTTCATATAAAAAGAAAATGATAAGATGATGATATACAAAACACATGAAGGAAAGAGAGATAGAGATTATGTGGTGGGGATTTCACCAACAATATTATCGAAGATGGTGACTTTTTTTATGGAAGGATGTTGCTTTTTAAGTGGATCATAATTAATGAATTTTGTATTAAATGGGATTTTTATTAATTAAGAGGTGTAATATTACACATCTACCCTACAGTCTTAATTTATCTAATATAATTATACACATATTACAAAATTGTCACTACTATCATCTCATCCCTCCATCAAGTTGATCCAATGGTTATTTTTCCTTCTCACCCTTCTTACAAAACACTCTTAAATAGCATGGTCGGTGGTGACCATGCTTTTTAAGTATTTACCCTAAACTTTTTTACAAGTGACAATATTTATCCCTTATGGACCGAACTTACACTTTTGCCTATCGTTTAAGATTACATGATTGCTCTTTGTTTTACATGATTGCTCTTTGTCTTCACGGGCCGGATGGCATTGGATTCCACTGCAACTTTGACACCCACTTAATCGCTACTAACATAATCCCTAAGAACGACGGACAGTGTCGTTAAACACGGGGAAAAATCTGTAGTTGGAAAATCTAAAAAAGGTCGGAAGCTTACCGTGACAGATCGGGTCCAGAAAAGCACATGCAACGCTAGATCGGGACTTTTGAAACCTTAAACACAAGAAATAGTCTATGCGGTCACCGTTGTAAACGCATATATATGTCGCTATTGTTCACCGTGTAGCTGCTGTTATGGATCGCTGGAGGTCACGATTGTAAACGCCTACAAACAATGGCTTCGTCATCATCGTCGTCCTCCTTGGCTGTCAACCACTGTGGAGGTCCGGCTAGAAAGAATGAAAGATAAATAACTAGACTTGAAATTGGGGATTGTGTACTGATGGATGATCTAGAAAGTAGAAAACAAACGTGAATTGATTAGTATAGTAAAAAGGGTATTTAAGTCTTTTCCACATTACTATTATCTATGCTATTACATATGGATATTCTAATACCAAAACACACATTGTTTGATGACATTATAAATATTTAATTTTATGTAGCGGTGTAAATTACTGTCTCGAAAGTATTTAC
Organism: Ambrosia x helenae; assembly: GCA_030844895.1. NCBI lineage: Eukaryota > Viridiplantae > Streptophyta > Magnoliopsida > Asterales > Asteraceae > Ambrosia > Ambrosia x helenae. Next base: position 15,137 of record JAUTDX010004363.1, read on the forward strand.
CCTAAACTTTTTTACAAGTGACAATATTTATCCCTTATGGACCGAACTTACACTTTTGCCTATTGTTTAAGATTACATGATTGCTCTTTGTATTCACTGGCCGATGGCATTGGATTCCACTGCAACTTTGACACCCACTTAATCGCTACTAACATAATCCCTAAGAACGACGGACAGTGTCGTTAAACACGGGGAAAAATCTGTAGTTGGAAAATCTAAAAAAGGTCGGAAGCTTACCGTGACAGATCGGGTCCAGAAAAGCACATGAAACGCTAGATCGGGACTTTGAAACCTTAAATACAAGAAATAGTCTATGCGGTCACCGACGTAAACGCATATATATGTCGCTATTGTTCACCGTGTAGCTGCTGTTATGGATCGCTGGAGGTCACGATTGTAAACGCCTACAAACGATGGCTTCGTCATCATCGCCGTCCTCCTTGGCTGTCAACCACTGTGGAGGTCCGGCTAGAAAGAATGAAAGATAAATAACTAGACTTGAAATTGGGGGATTGTGTACTGATGGATGATCTAGAAAGTAGAAAACAAACGTGAATTGATTAGTATTGTAAAAAGGGTATTTAAGTCTTTTCCACATTACTATTATCTATGCTATTACATATGGATATTCTAATACCAAAACACACATTGTTTTATGACATTATAAATATTTAATTTTATGTAGCGGTGTAAATTACTGTCTCGAAAGTATTTACCCCTAAACTTTTTTACAAGTGACAATATTTATCCCTTATGGACCGAACTTACACTTTTGCCTATCGTTTAATATTACATGATTGCTCTTTGTTTTAACATGATTGCTCTTTGTCTTCACGGGCCGGATGGCATTGGATTCCACTGCCACTTTGACACCCACTTAATCGCTACTAACATAATCCCTAAGAACGACGGACAGTGTCGTTAAACACGGGGAAAATCTGTAGTTGGAAAATCTAAAAAAGGTCGGAAGCTTACCGTGACAGATCGGGTCTAGAAAAGCACATGCAACGCTAGATCGGGACTTTTGAAACCTTAAACACAAGAAATAGTCTATGCGGTCACCGACGTAAACGCATATATATGTCGCTGTTGTTCACCGTGTAGCTGCTGTTATGGATCGCTGGAGGTCACGATTGTAAACGCCTACAAACGATGGCTTCGTCATCATCGCCGTCCTCCTTGGCTGTCAACCACTGTGGAGGTCCGGCTAGAAAGAATGAAAGATAAATAACTAGACTTGAAATTGGGGGATTGTGTACTGATGGATGATCTAGAAAGTAGAAAACAAACGTGAATTGATTAGTATTAAAAGGGTATTTAAGTCTTTTCCACATTTACTATTATCTATGCTATTACATATGGATATTCTAATACCAAAACACACATTGTTTTATGACATTATAAATATTTAATTTTATGTAGCGGTGTAATTACTGTCTCGACGTAAAACAATTTATAAAATGATTCGGGTCAAATGTATTGCGTTTTCATGCTTATTTTTATGCATGCTTTCGGCCTAAGTTCTGTCATTTTAATGTATGTGTTGGTATAAATTAATGTTTCAACGTAAACAATATAAATTCACATTTCAACATATTTGTTTCGGAAACGAGTTTGGTCAAATTAATATGTTTTCATTGTATGGTACAAATCTTAAATTCAGGTTATTGTACATTTTGACGCTGCTATGTCTTGATGCAAAGGTAAGGGTGGTGGAGTGGTTAGGTGGAATCGATTTCGTGTTTTTTTATAACCACAATGCTTTAGAATGGATACGACGAAACACGCGTTTCATATGCTTAACGCATCATATAACGTACCATTAGCTACCTACGAAAACAATCTAGTAATATCTTAAAGAGCATGGTCGGTGACCATGCTCTTTAAGTCCAGCCCTACAATGTTTTTAAAGTGGCAAACTTCATCCATAAATTTTATATTTGGACAAAAATCAACTTTCTGGCTTGACAGAATTACCCCTTTACTTTCTAACTTCTTTTTAACCCTCAAACTTTTGACATGTAACCCATTATATCACCAAACTTTTCTATAAACAATATAAATTCACTCTTCGACCTAGAGTTTTTTTCCTTCTGAAACGAGTTTGGTTAAATGTAAAACGTTTTTATTCTTATTTTAACGTATGATATCGTTTGGTATATGATTCTGACATAAATTTTGTTCGGAAGCGAGTCGGGTCAACTATAAAATGTTTTATTTTGACAGTAAATATTCGAGTTACCTATGTTTCTAACGTAAACTATGTTCGGAATCAAGCGAGTCGGCTCAAATATAAAATGTTTTCATTCGATGGTATAAAAATCAAGTTATTGTACATTTTCATACGGTTAATGCGTCACTTGGCATGCCGCCACCGATAAACAACTTAGACGTTGTCGCCGCAACGCGCGGCCTATGGCAACCATCTAGTTAGTTCAGGTATATCATATATGTTACTTTCATGAACTTATTGTGAGAATGCCCATGCTGTTATTACATTCACATGGCTCTTTTGTGATTGTTGGAGACTATTATTTAAAAAAAAAAGTTTGCATGCAGTCTATGATCGCTTGTTATATTAGAAAATGAAATGTAATTATTAGTGTTACATAAAGTGTTGCAAAAGGTCTAATGGGTTTTGATTAAAATGGGCTCTAGTTGAAATGGGTCTTTTAAAAAAATAGTAAAAGGGGTTCACCTTCACTTGTACATGTTTAAAATAACCAAGTTTTAGAAACTTGATATATTTGTGTTATGTGGGCTGGAGGCGGTGGTGTTCGCGTGGTGGCCGGAGGTGATTGTGGTCGTGTCGAGTGGCAACCTGTAGGTGGATGGTGCTGGCCCAGTTATATACACGTTTACATACAACTGTTAGTGGCTTTGATTAAGAAAGATATGATGTTAATGGCTTAAAGAATCACTCTGAGTCTTCGACAAATGAGTGAACATTATTTACATACAACTGTTAGTATGTGAGAACCCTCGTGGTAGCAAGTGTAATAAACCTTTGACAGAACCTGAAAGTTAAAATGGCAAATATCATAATGCTAACTTTTATATAAACAATATTTTTTGATAAACAGAACCATAATGCATATATGGTCAATCTATTGAAATGTGATTCTCACTCCATGCAGCATGCACGTGATAATCAGTTTGGGTCAATAATCAGTTTGGGTCAACCTATCTTTCAGGCTTTTTACTTGTTCTTTGTTAACGTTGTTATTTGAATTTCTAGTCGTTAGCTTGTCCTGGTTTTTGCTATTTCAGTTGTGTTTCTTGCCTATAAAAGGCAGGCTTAAGTTCTTGTTTTGTATTCACAAATAAGCAATAATAAAAGCCTTGAAGTTGATCCATTTGTTCTTGTTAATTCGTGTGTTGTGCATGCTCTTGATCCAACAGTGGTATCAGAGCTAGAGTCCCTTACTTTCAATCATCCCTTAATTCTCACTACCTCATGGCCGAACAAACCAGTACCTTACCTACTGCTCCAACCCCAATCCCTGTCTTTAAGGGTGAGGGTTATGAACATTGGAGCATTCGCCTGAAAACCATTCTTAAGTCTCGAGATCTATGGGATCTGGTTGAACAAGGAGTAAATGAAGCCGAACCGGATGCGAACAAACTCAAGACTATCAAAAAGAAAGATGCTCATGCTATGGCCATCATCCAGCAGGCTGTACATGACCAACTTTTCTCAAGAATTGCTGCTGCTGAATCATCTAAAGAAAGTTGGGAGATCCTGAAAATGGAGTATCAAGGTGATGCTCAAGTCAAAGCCATTAAACTGCAAGGATTAAGGAGAGAATTTGAAAATCTCTCAATGAAAGAATCAGAAAATGTAGGAGAGTATTTCTCCAGGGTTATGAGTATTGTCAGCCAAAAGAGAGCTTATGGAGAGGTGGTTGCTGATCAGACTATTGTAGAGAAATTCTACGTAGCCTGTCACCCAGATTTGATTACATTGTTCCCTCAATTGAAGTCTCTTTTGATCTGTCTCAATTATCACCTGTCAAGTTGATGGGGTCCTTGCAGTCACAAGAAGAAAGATTAAATGGCAGATCTCAAGAGAAAACTGAAAGAAATGAAGAACATGCTCTACAGGTTGTAGAAAGCAATCGATCCTTTACTCCACGTGGAAGAGGACGTGGTGGCTCAAGAGGACGTGGCAGAGGAAGAATGTTTGACAGAAGCAAAGTGCCACAGTGCTATACCTGCAAAAAAATATGGTCACATGTCGAAAGACTGCTGGTACAATGAAGACCCTCAAGCTAATGTTGCTGCTGATGTTGGTTGAACAAGGAGATAACAATGAAGAGCAGCACTTGTTCATGGCATTTACTAAATGTTGTAAGGTTCCTTTCTCTCTAATGACCAACACTACTCCTGCTCATAAGGCAAACAACCTGTGGTTCTTGGACTCAGGTTGTTCAAACCATATGACAGGAGCAAGATCCAGTTTTTGTTCAATTAGATGAGACATTTAAACTAGATGTCCAACTGGGAAACAAGCAAACATTAGCTGTAAGGGGTAAAGGTGTAGTAAAAATTAATACTGGATCAACAACTCACAAACTCTTGTCTGATGTGTACTTTGCTCCTTCTCTGGAGTATAATCTTTTAAGTGTTGGTCAACTTATGAAGAAAGGTTACACCTTGTTGTTTGAATCTGGGAAATGTACCATCAGTGGTCAAGGAATGGAAGTTATGAAGATTCCAGTTGCCAGTAATAATATGTTTGTAGAGATGCCTCTCAAACTAAGCAGGCAACTACTAACCAGACTGAGTGTGTGCAGTTATGGCATAAAAGGTATGGTCATGTTAATTGGAATGACTTAAAGAAATTATATGAGAATCAGATGGTTGTAGGAATGCCCAGGATCAAGGGGTCCAGTGTGTGTGAAGGGTGCATTCTAGGCAAACAAGTAAGGCTACCATTCAAGTCAACATCATGGAGGGCAACTAGAAAGCTGGAACTTGTTCATGCCGACTTGTGTGGTCCAATGCAGGTACCTAGTCTTGGCAAAAGTTTATACTACTTCTTACTTGTTGATGATGTTTCACGAATGTGCTGGGTGTATTTTTTGACTAAAAAGTCTGATGCTTATGAAAGATTTAAAGTGTTTAAAGCTCTTGTTGAAAAGCAAAGCAACTGTCCCATTTAAAGTACTAAGAACAGATAGAGGAGGTGAGTTTGTATCAAAGGAATTCAATTCCTTTTGTGAAGAACATGGCATAAGAAGAGAACTATCAGAAGCTTACACCCCTCAGCACAATGGGGTAGTTGAGAGAAAGAATCGAACTGTTATGGGAATGGCAAGAAGTATGCTGAAAGAAAGAAGTCTTCCTAATTATCTCTGGGCAGAAGCAGTTGCTACTGCTATCTACATTATTAACAGGGCTCCAACTTCTGCAGTTGAAGGAAAAACTCCATATCAGGTCTGGTTTAACCATAAGCCTGATGTTACATCATTGAAGGTGTTTGGATGTTTAGCCTATGGTCATGAACTTGGTCCTGGTAGAAGAAAGCTTGATGATAGATCAAACAAAATGATCTTTATTGGGTATTCTACCAATGGAACATGATATAGGCTATTCAATCCTAGCACTAAGAAGTTTGAAACAAAGAGATTTGGGGACATAACTATTGTTGAAGAGAGCTCATGGGATTGGGAAGATGTGTACAAGACAGACAAGCAACTATATGATCGTATGTATGCAGATCCATTTCCTGAAGAACTAATTGAAACTCAGGTGGTTAATGAAGAAGCTAACAATGTAGTTTCTCCTGGAGGCATTACTTCACAGGCAGTTCAAGTCATCAAGGTTCAGGCAGTGAGGCTTCTACTTCTGAATCAGTACCTACTCCTGTGAAAGTCAGATCATTGGCAGATCTTTATGCTAGCACTCAAGAGATGGAAGATATCCCTGAAAACTATGTAAGTTGCCAATTTGCCTTGTCTATTTCAGATCCTTTGACTTATTCTGATTCAGCAAAGAAAAGAGAATGGAAGACTGCTATGCAAGAAGAACTAGATGCCATTAATAAGAATGACACTTGGAAACTAGTGTCACTACCAGCTGGAAAGAATCTTGTTGGGCTTAAATGGCTCTACAAGACAAAGTATGGTCTGATGGTAAGCTTGTGAAACACAAGGCAAGATCGGTGGCCAAGGGATACTCTCAAAAGTATGGGGTGGATTATGAAGAAACTTTTGCCCCTGTGGCAAGGTTTGAAACCATACGAATTGTCTTAGCTGTTGCAGCCCATAAAGGATGGAAGATACATCAAATGGATGTCAAGTCAGCCTTTCTGAATGGAGATCTCATAGAAGAAATATATGTTGAGCAACCAGAAGGTTATCTAGTCAAAGGGCAAGAAGAGAAAGTCTACAAGTTACAAAAGGCTTTGTATGGGTTAAAGCAGGCACCCAGAACTTGGTATGCAAAGATTGAAGGGTATTTTGGCAGCAATGGTTACACAAAAAGTCCAAATGAGCCAACTCTATTTGTCAAACACAGTGCAGCTGATGTCATCTATGTGTGTTTATATGTAGATGACATTATATGTACTAGTTCCAGCAATGAATTGATCAATGAGTTCAAGAATGGTATGAAGCAAGTATTTGAGATGACTGATCTCGGGCTCCTGCAATATTTTCTTGGTTTAGAAGTGAAGCAAACTCAAGAAGGAATTTTTGTGTCACAACAACAGTATGCGCTTAATCTGTTGTCTAAGTTTGGAATGAAAGATTGCAAGGTTGATGATATCCCTATGAGTCCTTATGAGAAGCTTTTAGGAGATGATGGTGAAGATAAGGTGGAAGAAACAAAGTATAGAAGCCTGGTTGGAGGTCTGATCTATTTAACACATACAAGACCAGACTTGGCTTATGCAGTTGGTGTTCTCTCCAGATATATGCAGTCTCCTCCAATAATCATGCAGGGGCAGCCAGAAAAGTGTTAAGGTACATAGCTGCCACTTATCAGTTTGGTATTTGGTACAGGAAAACTGAGCATATTCAATTAATGGGTCACTCAGACAGTGACTGGGCAGCATGTGTTGATGACAGAAAGAGTGTTAGTGCTTATGTGTTCTCTCTTGGTAGTGGAGCTGTGTCATGGTGCTCAAAGAAACAAAGCACAGTGGCTCTATCAAGCACAGAAGCTGAATACATTTCAGCTACAGGAGCAGCTTGCCAGGGTATATGGATCAGCAGAATTCTCAAAGATCTGGGTGTGTTTGAAGATTCAGTCATAACAATTATGTGTGATAGTCAATCAGCTATCAATTTGTCAAAAAATCCAGGGCAGCATGGGAAAGCTAAACATATAGAGCTGAAGTATCATTTTATTAGAGATATGGTGAATCAAGGAAAGGTGCAGCTGAGGTTTTGCAGTACTCAAGAACAGATTGCAGATTGTTTGACCAAGGCACTCTCAAAAGATAAGTTTGTGTACTTCAGGTTCAGAATGGGAGTGCAAGAGTTCGAATCAAGGGAGGGTATTGAAATGTGATTCTCGCTCCATGCAGCATGCACGTGATAATCAGTTTGGGTCAATAATCAGTTTGGGTCAACCTATCTTTCAGGCTTTTTACTTGTTCTTTGTTAACGTTGTTATTTGAATTTCTAGTCGTTAGCTTGTCCTGGTTTTATGCTATTTCAGTTGTGTTTCTTGCCTATAAAAGGCAGGCTTAAGTTCTTGTTTTGTATTCACAAATAAGCAATAATAAAAGCCTTGAAGTTGATCCATTTGTTCTTGTTAATTCGTGTGTTGTGCATGCTCTTGATCCAACACAATCAACGATGGACATAGCATGAACTTAACACAAAACATAGGTTACTGACACAGGTGTGAATTTTTCACATAGCATGAACTTAACATGATATTCAAGGGCTGGTTTCCTGTTGAAACCACGGGCACGTTAAACTATGTCGTTTTAGGCTGTTCAGCTCGTTTATTTTTATAAATATTTAAAAAGATGCTTCAAGTCATGGCTTAAGTTGATTGTTATTTTATGTCAAAATTGAAAAGATAAATAAGCATCATGTTTTATAGTTTAATCATAATTATTACACGTACATTTATACTTTTGGTTGTAAATTGAAATTTAGAGTATTAACTTACAAAAGAACGAGTAAATAAATTATCTGGTAAATACGTCGTGTTCATGTCAACCAACGAAAATTTACGTCGTGTTCTGGGTTCATGTGTTTGACATGAAATTCGACTTCGTGTTGGGTTCAATCCATCAACCCATGATCACGACCCCTTAACACCCTAGTTATTGACAATAACAAAGATACATATTTGTTTGATATCCTATATCAAGAAACCATAAGTTGTTGTTTTTTTTTAAATAGACATGACTTTCATGCCCAAAATATCAAGAAAAGACAAACGGGACATGCCTATGTCACAACTGACAAGCATAACTATCCAATAATTTGGTAATAATCCTTCACAAGCTAAAAGAGGATTCAACAGAGTGCCATCGAAGGTGTTAATTTTTTAAAACACTACAAAATTGGAATCATACCGATAGGCCAATCCTTGGCTATATAAACCAAACATTTAAAACACTTAAACACACCAACTGAAGACACTGATGACCTCGGTCGTCACGGGTCATGCAAAACCTAAATAACCTAGGTAGCTAGGGTAAGTAGGGTATCGAATCCAAGGAGCATGTGGTTAGCGTCACACTAGCGGTTTGTTTGTCTAAGCTATTTACAAAACAAGTAAGCAAAACAATTATGAAGTTGGCTTATTATGAAGCTTGCTATTTTGATCTTTTTGTTGGTTTTGAAGAAGTTGGAATTACTTAGTAATGAAAGCAACAATAAAATTTAACCAACATTCACTCCCGGGTTAGAATATGCAAGCAACTAGGATTCAAGGGTTATTATGATAGATTTGCAATTTCACTTGCATGAATCGCTAGGACAGAGAATCAAGACTTAGGCATCAACAAATAGCTACTAGGCCCTAAGTATGCTTCATTATCTAGTTCACCAAATCCTATATGTTGAGTTAAGGCATAAATGATAGAATTCATCTTATGAGCTTAAAAACACAATGGTCTCTAAACATGCAATAAGTCCAACCCAATACCAAGACAATTAAGCACAACAATTAATTCATACAAATGATGTCACGATCACAAGTAGATTTGCAAGATACAAAAACCTTTAGTCATATAATGAGTCTAACCCAATATCCCAACTTAAGTGATAGGGTTTATCTCACAAGTCTAAAGATAATGTTGAATCAAAACTTAATTGACAAGATTCATCTTTATGGTTTAAGCATACAAGAACATACACAAGGTCCAACCCAACATCAAAAGCTAATTGATGGAATTCATCCCCATGACTCAAGCACAACATAAACATACACAAAGTTCAACCCAATATCAATGATTCATTAAGAACAACACTTGTTTCTTACAAACTACAATCATAATAACAACATAATGAATCCTTAAACTTACAATCCTTCACCCGGAAGTGAAGGGGAACTTAACCAATCATGGTTTTGGAAGCTTGGATGACTATGAAGAAGGTAGGAGAATAAGCCATGAGAAGTATGGAATGGAGGTTGGGTGTTCTTAGTGATTGAAGATGAATGATGGTGAAAGTGGTGATGAAGTGGATGAAAGATCTTAATGATTGATGATGATATGGAATGGATTGGGATGGATTGAGATGATGAAAAACCCCAAAAATGTGTATTTTGGTCGCCCAAATCGCCCTAAGGCGGCTCCCCCCGAGTTAGGGTTTCTTTTCTTTTGTTTTATAGAAAAAATTGGTGAAAATCTGCAGCAGCCGTCGCTGACGGCCCTCTGGCCGTCTCTGACGGTAGTAGACGTCGATGACGGCCCCCTGGCCGTCGCTGACGGCCAGACAAATCCTGACGCCCCAATTCGCGGCAGACGGCCGCCCAGACGGCTGAAAACTTGTTTTCTTCATAACTTTTTCATTTCAACTCCGTTTTCCTCCATTTTCGCGGCCATGTTTTCGTATTTCAACCCTTTTTCATTTAATACAAAAATATCTCCATTTCAAATCCATTAATTTTTCCAAAACACATCCACTCTTCATTCTTTGCACTCGGTTGCTCGTTTCTTCGCCAATTTAGCACTTATAACTTGTCATCCATCAATCCTCGGCTAAGTACCTAGTTCCGGACAAAGCTACACACAACAAACATTAAAAATACAAAAATAAACTATACAAATGTGTTCTTTTCGGACTCACATCACACCCCCACACTTATCTTTTTTCAGTCCCTGAAAAACTCTATAAAATATTTTTAGCAACAAACATAATTTGGTCTTTTCTAGGGCTCTCGCTTAAGGTTCAAAATCATACCTCATTTAAGACAAGCATTAGATGTGTTCATTCAACAAGCTCAATATATAGATTTTTCAAAAATAGAATTAAACTAGATCAAGTTTAACATTCTGTTGAACTCCTTTATATGCAACACACCCCTCGCAATCTTCACTCCTCTCGGTATAATATATGGACTAGCAAAAGACGTGCTAGTATTATTCACTCAAAGACCAAAACTGAAACTTGTTAATATAAACTTGTATAACAATCACACTTAATAAAAATGCACATATGTATAAAAGGACTTAGTTTTGGGCTTTGGGTAAAGGTGGGAGAATGTGGGTAAAAATGTGGTGAAACCGAACTCGCTTTTGATCCTTATTGAACAACTAATACAATACATATTTTCTTTTTCTTTTCCTTTTTTTTTCATATATATATTTTTCTCTTTGTTTTTTCTTTTCTTTTTCTTTCATTTTTTTTTCATGAAGTAAATACATAAACATACAAAACAAAAGTATTCACACTTTGGATCTAATAGAAGTTTGATAAAATTATTGGATGGTTGGTCGAAATATATGGTTTTGACAAACGAAGGGCTTAGGCTCAAAGTTGGCGACTAATGGTTATATTTTGGGTAAACATGGTTAACACAAGAATGATGTAAAAGAAAAGGGTATCCTAAATTGCCTTTAACATTTAGTGCATATTCACTTAGCATGTATCAAATCATACAAGTTTTGTAACAAAGCAACAGTGGCCTACACTCAACAAATGAAATATATACATATATGTACTCAAATGTAAGTGGGCTCAAATCTCACCAAAAGTGGAAATAAGGTTACCGACGTGTGCATATAATTGTTTTCACTAGCTTGCTAAACTTAAACATGTAATTCTAATATTTTTCTTAAAAAAACTTGTTGAAAACGATTCATATTACCTATCACAAATTAACTATGATTAAGAATCTATAGTAAAAACAACCTAAAATCGACCGTGGCAAAATTTTAAATGTTTGTATTTCATGTTAAGAATTTTTCAAGGACTATTTTTTTTATAAAAATTTTGAAACACATCAAAATTTCCCTACCCCCACACTTTGAACGTTACATTGTCCTCAATGTAGAAATGGGAAAGACTAAAAACATTTACGGGAATGTGACAAAGTCAAACCAAAGAATTCACCCTAATCAACATAACTAAGATAGATCCTTTAAACCTCCCGGTAGCCCGGTTATGAGGACGAGTGAGGTCTCGTGAGGGTTATATAGGAAACACACCCACAACGTTTATTTACCTACCACACAAAATAAAATAAAAAACAAAAAATAAATAAATAAATAAAAACACAAAAAGAAAAGGAAAACAAACATAAGGACAAGAACGACTCCCCTTTGATACGATGATGTCTCGAAGCCGCGTTGTCCAAAATTCCACTTTGGTTGTATAGCATTTCATTTGCAAGCCCAAAAGTGGTAGTCATCTTCGCCCGAATGGAGATTGAGTACGGGTGAAGTGATCTAAATGAAACATCACACCAAACACACAATACACAAAGTAATATATACATACTCGGGGTGCCTCCCGAGAGCGCTAAAGTTATGGGTCTTCAGCCGGACCATACCTGCTTTCACGTTCAAGGTGGTCTCAATGCGCATTTGCCTACCGAGTTCCCAATGAATGCTCGATAGTTTACATGCCAATTCAGCAATTGTTTAAATATTGGCATGCGAATTGGGTGATTCTTGTTGTGGGGCCATTTTATAATAAATTTCCCAATGTCCTCCCGACTCACCTTCCTCTTCTTCATCCTTGAACCTTCAACCTCCACTTTGTTGGTTGCAATAATCAACATGGGATGAGATTCGTGAGGAACTTTCACTTCAGCCACTAGATCTTCATGAGATGCGAAGTCTTCAGTTGGGCTTAACCATTCAGAAAGACTAGCAGTATCTTCATCTATATCAGCATAAATCACAATACTACTAGCCAACTCATCACGCTCATGTTTCAATTGGGAAATTTCCTTAGTTAGATGACAAACTTGTCTAACCAAGGCTTCATGTGCTTGATTTCTTAGCTCATCAGCTTTTCTTCCTTCTATCACAAGAGCCATAATTGCATCTAGCTTAGAGCTATATTGCTCACGCTTATATTGGGCAATTTCCTCGGCTATGTGATGAACTTGCTTAATCAATGCCTTATGTTTTTTATCTCTCAACTCGTCATCCTTTCTCCTTTGAATAATGAGAGCCATTATTGCGTCGAGCTTAGAGTTCACCGACTCTTGAGATTCTTCCCAATTTGAGTTGTTATTGTAGGTGAGTTTTAGTGGTGGAGACATTTGACATTCTTCGGTCCAATGGTCAAAACGTCCACAATAATAACATTCATCCTCAACCCAATTCATGGTGAAGTCAAGTGCTTGTAAATCTGTATCTGTACAAACAACTCAACTACCCAAAGTGAAATCAAAATAAAAACAAACACTTAGAAATACAAAGTTTTTTTTTTTGAAATTTAAAACAACTAAATATACACACAAACAAACACGCAATGCAATACTAAGCGCACTAGCTCCCCGGCAACGGCGCCATTTGATGACCTCGGTCGTCACGGGTCATGCAAAACCTAAATAACCTAGGTAGCTAGGGTAAGTAGGGTATCGAATCCAAGGAGCATGTGGTTAGCGTCACACTAGCGGTTTGTTTGTCTAAGCTATTTACAAAACAAGTAAGCAAAACAATTATGAAGTTGGCTTATTATGAAGCTTGCTATTTTGATCTTTTTGTTGGTTTTGAAGAAGTTGGAATTACTTAGTAATGAAAGCAACAATAAAATTTAACCAACATTCACTCCCGGGTTAGAATATGCAAGCAACTAGGATTCAAGGGTTATTATGATAGATTTGCAATTTCACTTGCATGAATCGCTAGGACAGAGAATCAAGACTTAGGCATCAACAAATAGCTACTAGGCCCTAAGTATGCTTCATTATCTAGTTCACCAAATCCTATGTGTTGAGTTAAGGCATAAATGATAGAATTCATCTTATGAGCTTAAAAACACAATGGTCTCTAAACATGCAATAAGTCCAACCCAATACCAAGACAATTAAGCACAACAATTAATTCATACAAATGATGTCACGATCACAAGTAGATTTGCAAGATACAAAAACCTTTAGTCATATAATGAGTCTAACCCAATATCCCAACTTAAGTGATAGGGTTTATCTCACAAGTCTAAAGATAATGTTGAATCAAAACTTAATTGACAAGATTCATCTTTATGGTTTAAGCATACAAGAACATACACAAGGTCCAACCCAACATCAAAAGCTAATTGATGGAATTCATCCCCATGACTCAAGCACAACATAAACATACACAAAGTTCAACCCAATATCAATGATTCATTAAGAACAACACTTGTTTCTTACAAACTACAATCATAATAACAACATAATGAATCCTTAAACTTACAATCCTTCACCCGGAAGTGAAGGGGAACTTAACCAATCATGGTTTTGGAAGCTTGGATGACTATGAAGAAGGTAGGAGAATAAGCCATGAGAAGTATGGAATGGAGGTTGGGTGTTCTTAGTGATTGAAGATGAATGATGGTGAAAGTGGTGATGAAGTGGATGAAAGATCTTAATGATTGATGATGATATGGAATGGATTGGGATGGATTGAGATGATGAAAAACCCCCAAAAATGTGTATTTTGGTCGCCCAAATCGCCCTAAGGCGGCTCCCCTCGAGTTAGGGTTTCTTTTCTTTTGTTTTATAGAAGAAATTGGTGAAAATCTGCAGCAGCCGTCGCTGACGGCCCTCTGGCCGTCTCTGACGGCAGTAGCCGTCGCTGACGTCCCCCTGGCCGTCGCTGACGGCCAGACAAATCCTGACGCCCCAATTCGCGGCAGACGGCCGCCCAGACGGCTGAAAACTTGTTTTCTTCATAACTTTTTCATTTCAACTCCGTTTTCCTCCATTTTCGCGGCCATGTTTTTGTATTTCAACCCTTTTTCATTTAATACAAAAATATCTCCATTTCAAATCCATTAATTTTTCCAAAACACATCCACTCTTCATTCTTTGCACTCGGTTGCTCGTTTCTTCGCCAATTTAGCACTTATAACTTGTCATCCATCAATCCTCGGCTAAGTACCTAGTTCCGGACAAAGCTACACACAACAAACATTAAAAATACAAAAATAAACTATACAAATGTGTTCTTTTCGGACTCACATCAGACACATAATTGGCTGAAAATGGGATACCCCTTAGCAATTTTCTCTTCAATAATGTTGTTACTAGTAGTGGGTACAAATGCTGGAGGCATTGCTATCTACTGGGGTCAAAACGGGGGCGAGGGCACCTTGGCTGAGACATGCTCGACAGGGAACTACAAATTTGTAAACCTTGCGTTTTTAGCAACCTTTGGAAACGGCCAGACACCAATGATTAATCTAGCCGGCCACTGTGATCCATATAGCAACGGATGCACCAGTTTAAGCACCGACATTAAATCATGTCAAGCTAAAGGAATCAAGGTGATGCTGACTCTTGGAGGAGCAGCCGGGAGCTACTACCTAACCTCTGCGGCAGAAGCAAAACAAGTAGCCACTTACCTTTGGAATAACTTCTTAGGTGGCAAATCATCTACTCGCCCACTTGGTGAAGCTGTTTTAGATGGAATCGATTTTGATATCGAAGGAGGAACCACCCAACACTGGGATGACCTGGCACGGTATCTTTCTGAATACAACAGTCAAGGCAAGAAGGTATACTTGACAGCAGCTCCCCAGTGTCCTTTCCCAGATGCATACATTGGAACCGCCCTTAAAACAGGTCTATTCGACTATGTTTGGGTTCAGTTCTATAACAACCCTCCTTGTCAGTATTCTGGAGGTATCACAAATCTTGAAGATGCTTGGAAGCAGTGGACAACTGAGATACCAGCAACCAAGATATTCTTGGGGCTACCAGCATCACCTGCAGCTGCTGGAAGCGGCTACATCCCTGTCGGTGACCTCACTTCTAAAGTGCTTCCAGCAATCAAAGGTTCTAGGAAATATGGAGGAGTTATGTTGTGGGATAAGTATTATGATGATCAAAGTGGTTACAGTTCTTCCATCAAGAGCCATGTCTAGACTGTAAAAATCTGGTTGTAAAACTTCACCTGTACCAATCCTATATGTAAGTATAATATACTCTTTATATGTTTTTGTGATTTGTCTTCTCGTACAAACTCAGTTTACGTATAGTTTATTGAACCCGAGAGTGGGATAGAGCATCTGCTCATGACATGGTATATTTGCCATTCTTGATCACAGATACTTTTTTAAAAAGTATGCAAATATGTTGCACATATAATAGTTTATTCATTTTCTACTCATAATTTTATCTTTGAACTGACAAGTTGCAGCCCAAACATGTTAGAATCTACTAATATTTTGATTTGTATGAATGCATGATAACTTTCAAGATCAATTTTTAACTGGTCTACTATTTTCTAAGCATCTTTTTGGTCTATAAGATTAGACGTCTCACATGTTTATTTATGCAAATTGATTTGATCAATGGTTATTTTCGTGATTTTCCCTTTTTATCTGGCATCATATTTTGGTCAACTTAAAGTAGTCTGGTATTGAGTCTTAAATTGTATTGCTGCACTAGAGTAGATTGGTTTGTATCTGTTTTTTACTGTTTCAAGATATTCATAGTAACATATGGCATACATTGTAATTAACCACCAAGGTTATTAACATATGTCATACATTGTAAATTGTAATTAACCACCAAGGATATTAACATATGGCAAACATTGTAATTAACCACCAAGGTTATTTTTGTCTTATCCCATATATATGTTTTTGAAAAATACCTAATATCATGCGATTCAAATTTTGCAATGGATGTAACAGATTTTCATGGCACGGTCATTTCAACTTGTTGATTCTTATCATCTTATTCGTATCCAAAAATTTAATTTGTTACATTTGGCTCAACGAAATCATCGTCCTCCTTTGTGCTTCATTCGTTTTTTTACATGGAAGAACCTTTGAATGGTACTAAATCAATTATGCTTCACTTTAGTGTATTTTATTATAGCATTCGATTGGATTAATACATTCGAGGATGGATGTGCTAATTATATAATGAATGTGCTGATAATAACATAATTTATATAAAATCCATGTGCTGGTTATATAGATGAGTGTGTTGGTTTATAAAATGTTGATGTGCTGACATTCATATAAAATGTGTGTTGATGATTTTATAAATGAATGTGCTTATGTGCTGGTTATATGATATGAATGTGTTGATTATATCATATGATGATTTGTATAAAATGCATGTGCTAATTATATAAATAAATGTGCTAATTAAGTGACATAATTTTATCAGATTGCGAAGATTCTAATAGAGAAATAACTTGTGTGGAATTTGATTGAGGCTTGCGATATTTGGGGAACAAAATTATCTTTTTTTTTTTTTGAAGGCAAACTTTATAAAAACACAACCAAACCAAGCGAAGGCTCTCCAAGACGGAGAACCACACCAAAATTACATCACATCAAAGTTAAAACTTTGCCAATCCTTCCAACCCACCGAACCCTTTTTACATCTATTAGAAAACCAAATAAAACCCAAAGCCTTAATGTCCGCCACGATCTCAGCCACGTTCCTCCTCTCTTGTCTGAAAATCCTCTCATTTCTCGCGTTCCATATACGCCAACACGACACGATCAAGATACCTTGAAAAGCTAATTTCTTTGTCGCGGACCAAGAATCAATTGAGTGAACCTGCAAGATATCTCCAACCGAGAAAAAGTAAAACATAGGGAGTTTGACCCATCTAGCTATCCCATTCCAGACGCCATTAGCCACCAAACAAGCCGAGAAAACGTGATCCACGGTCTCTATACTCTCTTCACAAAAACTGCACAAACCATCTCCACAATTAATATTCCGCCTAATCAGAGCTTGTTTAGTCGGAACTTTATCCATCAACATCCTCCACATAAACACGTTGCATTTAATTGGGAGCCATTTACACCAACGAAAGACCGCATTACTTGTACTGTTAGAACCACTGGCGAGCCAAGCCTTAACCTGCTGAACTGAGAAACCCGAAGCCGACCCAAAGTCCCAGGTCCAACTGTCAGGCCCAACACCAATAGACTGATCCTGAATGAGCCGAACCACATCCTGCAGCTGCTGATTTTCAGAACCAACCTCCAGTTGCCGCCTCCATCGCCACTGGAACCTGTCTAAACCAGCCCGTCCACTCATTCTATCCGCAACCTTACATCCTTTCTCCACCTCTAGTCTGAATAGATCAGGGAATAGGGCCTTCAGAGGACGCCGACCCACCCACGGTCAATCCAGAATCTAATCGTATTACCGTTTCCGAGGCGACCCGAATTAAATCAACACTACAGTCCTCTCCCACTCTAAGCCGAAGCCCATTTTTAACCAACTTCAGCCATGTGCCAGCGACATTAGACCGATGCGGATACATCTCCCATAACCGGTTTGAACCATGTATAGAGTCAATCACCCTTCTCCAAAGTGAACCACACTCTTGTCGATACCTCCACAACCATTTGATGAGAAACGCATTGTTAGAGTCTTCTAATTTACGAATACCTAACCCACCATGTTTTATAGGCTTGGCAACAACGTCCCAACACACCCAATGGATCTTGTTAGAATCCGCATTACCTCCCCACAGAAATTTTCTAATCAAGCTTTCCAACTTATTCACTACCCCCACCGGAGCCTTGAAAAGCGAAAAGTAATAAGATGGCAGACTTTGTAACACTGATTTAATCAATGTCAATCTGCCACCTATCGATAACGTCTTAGACTTCCACCGAGACAGCCTAGTTTTGAAGACTTTAATCACCGGCTCCCAGTTATTAATCCTCGACATATTGGCCCCCACCTGAATCCCAAGATACATGAAAGGAGTGGAACCCGAATTACATCCCAACCTACTAGCCACGGCCTTCAACTCCTCATTACTCACTCCCACCCCATGTAACGTCGACTTATGGATATTTATCTTGAGACCCGAGCACATATGAAAAATGCGTAACAATCTGCGCAAACACACAAAATTCGAGTCCGACCATTCACCCATTACCATCGCATCGTCTGCATACAGTAAGTGTGAAATAACCGGACCCTCATTAGGAAGAATCACCCCCCTAAAAGACCCATCACTGCACGCCTTCTTTAAGATACCCGATAAAGCTTCCATGATCATAATAAACAAGAAAGGCGAGATGGGGTCACCTTGGCGAATACCTTTCTCGCAACTGAATTCAAAAGTTGGGGACCCATTTACCAGGACAGAAAAGCGCGCCGAACTCAGAATACCTTCAATCCACATACACCATTTATCCGGGAAGTTCATTTGCCTCATAACCGAGATTAGAAACCCCCAGTTTACGTTATCATATGCTTTCTCAAAATCAATTTTGAACATAAATAACTTCTTACCACACTTCTTCGACCAAGACAATACCTCACTAATAACCAAAGGACTGTCCAAGATATACCTGCCCGCCACAAAAGCTGACTGGGTCTCGTTAATAACGCTATCCATCACAGGCTTCAGTCTATTAGCAAGCACCTTCGAGATAACTTTGCTAACCACCCCGATTAAATTAATCGGCCTATACTCAGCTAGACTAACCGGGTCGTTGACTTTCGGAACCAAAGTGATAAACGAAGAAGCTACCCCACGATTAATCTTGCCAGAGACCCCCAAACTGACTCATAATATCCATAAAATTCCCCGAAAAAAGATCCCAATACTTCTTAATAAACCGGAAATTAAAACCATCCGGACCCGGCGCCTTGTCGCTACCACATTGAAACACAGCGTCTTTAATCTCCTCTACCGAAAAAGAACTACATAACCGAGTCGCCTCATCCGAAGTGATCCTCTTCAAACCAAAACAAGTAAGCTTCGGTCGGCTTGGCAGATCTTCTACAAACTTGTTGCTGAAAAACCGAAGCACTTCTCGTTTCACATCATTCGGTTTTGTAACCCATTCCCCTTCCACCGTTAAACCCACAATAGCATTCGAAACTCTCCTTGTATTTATCGAGCCATGGAAAAACCTGGTGTTCTCATCCCCTTCTTTCGCCCACTTCATTCTCGATTTCTGTTTAAGGTCTTTGAGTTTATAGAACTCCAATTGTTTGAGTCTAGCTTTAGCTTCCTCTAAAATCCACGTCTCCTCCTCATCAAGGTCTCGAACCTCCAACACCTCTTCAAACACCCTGATCTCCTTATGTAAAGTATCGGTTTCTTCCATAAATACGAGATTTAGGGGGACTTAATTTTATTAAATCAACACAAATACCATAAATACCCTTAATCCTATGTAATTTTAACTTTTCTTATAAATTGATGAGGTGTCATGAATAGCAACCCTACATCTAATTTATGGACGCACCAGATTTATTCTCACGGTTTTTATATTAAACATAGTTTGTACAGGATCTCATCTTCTTAGACCATAACATGACACCTCCATAATTAGGTGAACTTTTAATTACTATATATAAGAAGTTTAAGATCAATTAATATCAGGAATACATAAAACCGCATCAGGATCCAGCCACTGCAAATGCCACCGATGGCTCTAAGAAAATAGTGGCGCCATGGATGTCAAAAGTCCATTGCTTTCTACCATCTTTAAGATTACTAATATTATGGCGATGAGGACTACTAATAGTAGTAGATTTTCCACCTTAGAAGTTGTATATGTTTACATGTTCATAGTTTTTTTTGGCACAAGTCTCCTAGATTATGTCTTCTTCAGGATGCTATGTTGTCTCATATGACATGCATCATTTTAATTAGCCATTTATTTTATTTTTATTAAGGTGTTTTATGTACTAAGTTTTCTTGATTTATACTAAGTCTGTACATCATTTTTTAAGTATTTGAACATGGCCCCTTGTCAGCATGGTAGATAGTGTTGTCAACCATTTATCTTTGTGATATTTTTTTTAGTTTTCACGTTTTCACATATTGGATTTTGATTGGTAATAGGGTTTAACTTAGTTTAATTTTTAGTTTTGATGATGAAAGCAAGGAATCGGTATACTTAGAAACCGTAAACAAGAGACGTGTGTTATCATATATTCAAGTGTTAAAATTCCAAGAAATTTTTTTTTTGTACAAAAGGGTTTCGATTCCAAAATCAACTAGCCCCAAAAATGGTTGAGCTTAGCTCCATTAACTTAATTTGTGGGCTCAACTCCTATTGTCTTCAGTGGCGGATCTTGAACGAAAAACCTGGTAGGGTCGGGCTCAATCTAGTAGGGCCGGACTCAATACGTATAAAAATTTTCGGTAAAATTTACACTACGAAACGAAAAAGCTGGGTGGGCCAAGGTCAGTCTGGCCCTAGTGAAGAACCGCCCCTAGTTGTCTTAGACCTTGTTTTGTGATTGTGATCTCAATCAGGGTGCAGTGCACTAATGCCGCATAGCTTGACAGGCCTAAATGAGCTTAAGCTAGAACAAGTCCACATGACATTCAACAGGTTTATTATAGTTCTAGAAAGTCATCGAAAGTCTTCAAGAGATTCCATAGTAGCTTTTTTAGTACTAGTTAAGTATGGGGTTGGCCGGGTCAAGCCCGTTCTATTGACCAACTAGAACATTTGCTTATATTTTGAAAAAGTTCTTTTATTATCTAGAGAAAGTATAGGATACAAAGTATCCTTAACATACAAAGTGTTAGAAGCCACCACAGCTTGACACGTGTAAACCCTAGTTAACTCTAACTAACCCAATTCTGGTTGATTAAAAGGGTAAAGGGTAATGTTCCTTTCAAATCGTTCATTAACCACAACCACCACCACCACTACCGCCGGACCAAAGCCTCAATGCTCCCTCTCTCCTCTAACCTCCGACGCCTTCAAAACCCTTCACGTTGTTCGCCTTCAAACCGACCCCAATCGTGGCTCAGATCTAATCACTTCCCTCTATCTTTGGAGAAGACAACCAAGCCAACACCTCTGTGTCTCTCGCTAATCACAAAACAAAGGAAAAAGAAGAAAAAAATGAAAAAAAAAACAACCAATCCATAAAAACCTTACCTCAAGTGTGTATGAATATGGTTGTTTGTTTGTTGGAGGAAAACATGGAAAAATAGGGGAAAAAGTGAGGTAAAGGTGAGTTTTATTTATACTAAATGCTTTTTACAAAAACAAATGCGTTTTTACACAAAAACAAGTGCGTTTTACAAAAACCAAATGCGTTTTACACAAACCAAGTGCGTTTTACAAAAACCAAATGCGTTTTACAAAAACCAAGTGCGTTTTACAAAAAACCAAGTGCGTTTTACAAAAAACCAAGTGCGTTTTTGTAAAAACCAGTTTAAATAATGTTTAAAAAACCAAATGCGTTTATAAAAAAACCAAATGCGTTTATAAAAAAACCAAGTGCGTTTTATGATTTTATATTTAACAGTTTTTGATCTTCATTGTCTGAAACTTTTTTGAAAGCCATTTTTTATTTAATTCTTCTTCTATTATCAACATCGTTCTTTTATGTGAATAATACATGCACTGATAGTGCTTTTTGAATATGATTCGACTAATTTTATCAATTGAATTATCATACTCTGTTTTTCTTCTATTTCTGCAAATACGTTTTGATTTTGTTTGTAATCGAATGTTTTTTATTGTTTAATCATTCTGAACGTTTAATCGAGTTGAAGACGATGAAAAATCAGGTTCAATCGTTGAAAATTTTTGCATCGATTATGTCTGTTGTTACGATTTCACAGAAATTTAAACGCGTTTTTCCTAATTTACCCTTGGTTAGATTAACCCAAATATGATTAGGATTGTTAATTACCATCTTGCCACCGCCTAAATCTAATGGCCGAGAATCCTTCTTACACTATGTACGTTAAGAAACTTTGTACGTTATCTCTTCCCTTATTATCTATATCTTAAACACAAATGTCGGTGTCTTTTACGTCACCGACCCCCTATTTTTTTTAAATGACAAACTCACACATTCACTTTGCAAATGACATTTTTTGCCTCTTCTCCATACAAAATGACAAATGCACCACAACTTTGGTAACATGCTTTTTAGCCCCGCTCCATTTTACGACAACCCCTGAGTATGTCAAGACATGCTGATGGAATGGGTAATGAATGTTCAATAATGTGCTTAATTGTGTGTTTTTTGATGTGGTTTTGATGGTTATATATGATGAATAAGATAACTACACAAGTTCGGAACGTTTCAGGTTAAATACGAATTTTGGATGCATTTTTGGAGAAACAAAATGGATTTGAATTGAAGATATTAAATGATGATGTGATAAAGCTTTGAAATAGGAAGACGTGGCCCCATGAATCGAAGAAAACGAAGTTATAACGAAAAAGTTATATGGGAAACAAGATTTTTCCTAAAGCCTGGCGTAAGCTACGGATCAGAAGAGTATCTTACGGTTCAGATCAGTAACAAGGGCCGAAAACCTGCACTGTAAGCTACGGTTCAGACCCGTAGCTTACGGCGGGTGTAGAGAAAAATTAGGAAAGTTGTTATTTTTAATTATAAAAAGATTTTTATCAACCCTAATTGATTTCTAAGCCTCCTTGGACGAAAATTAACCATCTTTGGGGAGTATTTTGGAGCTACAAACATCAAAACTCATCATCATTCATCCATACCTTCGGTTTGTATCATCATGTTCGGTTTTATTATTGAAACTTTTGCTTTGTTTCTTGTAACCATGAGCAGCTAAACATCTTTGTAATCACCTCCGGGTGTACGGTTGATAAACACTTAAGAAATTTATAAACACATTAAAGCGCATTTCTTTTAAACATAAAACAAGCTCAAACTTACTGATTTAAAACAGTTTTCAAAAACTTACATTTTACGTGTTAAAACTACTGGTTTAACAATTAGTTTCGCAAACAACCAAAGTATAAACACATAGAAAACCACCAAACTAACATGTACATAAAAGCATCATTTTTTAACCATAAAATATGTTTTTATAACCTGTTCAAAATCAGATTCATAAACTCTTTGTTCCGGGCGCTGAAAATTAGCGAAAACCGGAATTTTTATGCGTAGAAAGTTGTTTTAAACACATTTTTTTGATTCCATCTTTTAACATAGATTATTTTAGACATTTTAAAGCCTAAATCACCTGAAAGTTTCTGATCTAAAAATCATTTTTACATAACACTCATTTTAAGATGATTTTCATCACTTTTAGCCACATTTTTAGCAAATTAAGATGATCTAAACTTGGACCTATCATCAAATATCATGTTTTCATCCAAACACACAATTTTTCTATCATCTTATAACACTTTTACCAAAATGTTCTAGATTTAAACTTGCACTTGTTTTAATCATAATAATCTATAATTTTGAACCTAGATTCATATAATAAACCCACTAACAAGCATAAAAAATGTGACATGCATTTTCATAAGTGTTTTTTATACTTATTTGGTCTTTTAAGTGAGATACAAATATGGATTTTTATGATTTAAAAACAAACACAAAAACTCTATTATGTCAACAAAGTAACATATAATAAACACATGTGAAATCCTACACACTCACGACACACACATGTCACGTCACACGCACATGCATTTCATCTCACCATATTTCATTTTTACATCAAAAAGTTTCATTTATCTTGTGTTCAACTTGTTTTATAATTTTGTTCAAAAACTTGCTTGTTTTGGTTGAACAATCTTGCAAACCTTTGAGATTTTTAAACAAGAATGAACAAAAGGGAAAGGATTTTATACCCTTGATGAACTTAAAGTTTTTTGAAAGATGAATGTGGTTTTTCTCCTTGTAGATGCCTTCTTTTTGCTTGAAAATGCTTAAACACCTCCAAAACTCCAAAACTATTGTAGAACAACGGCCTACTATCAACCAACATACAAGGTATAAGAACTATGAAAGATTAGAGGAAGATAGATAGAATAAAGATGTCATATTCATTGAGTGTCACTCCAAGAAATACAAGGAAGCCTCTATATATAAGGCTCTTACATTAATACAAGGATACAAAAAGATGGGAGTTAGAATGTGGATAGTCACCATAATAACTTATTTATAATACCCCCCCTTAACTATCCACGTGATAAAACAAAATAATGTAGTATACGCTTGGTGATGCTGCCTCGTTAAAAACCTTGCCAGGAAAACCCAGTGAGAAAAAATCTCAGTGATGTATTGCAAAATACATCGGTTATTTGTACATATTTTGAGTCGTTATCGAGTCAGTGTGTGTCGTTTATATATATTTTTCAGTTTCTATTTAGTATTTTATGTGTCACAGGAATCCGGGTGGCAAAAGAGGCAAAATTTATGCATAAACGGTGCTTTACGAGGTCCCGGATGAGTCACAAGTGAAAAGAGAAGATAAAAATAAACAAAATTGAAAAAATCATCCCGTCGTGTCACGCGGAGCTATGCAGATTCAGCTTTGAGGGCGCCGTGTCACGCGACCACTTACCCAGAATCCCGTCGCGTGACACGATGGCTGTCAGGAAGCCCAAAATACTGTTTTTTCAAGCCCAAATCGAATTTAAAAACCCTAGAACGAAATTTTAAGCTTCATTCTGCACTTTTGGACGAAAAGAGAGCTGCTCAAGGTCATTCCAAGGCAAAGAAAGGGCAAGGTTCGAGATTTGAAGCTAAAGGATCGACTTCCTCGGGTGTTCATCATTCGGTTTAGTTGTTTCTTAGTTTTTTCTCATTCAAAACTCATGTTGATTGATATTATGAACCTTTTAATTTCTGTTTTGATGATGTTTTGTGGCTAAACTCTTATAGCTACCTAGACCAAGACAAATAACTATGTTTTGATTTGTTTTTTATGGTTTTTGGAACTTGTTTTGGATTTATGATTCAGTAAAGATTTTGATTTCTCTAGATCTGGTGTATGTGCGTATCTATTATTTTTTTGATTGTCACTTATTCACTCCACTTGCACTTTTGTGAATGTCTTTCATGTATGAGTGCTAGTTAGGTTGCAGACTTTGTGTAGCAACTAGTTTATGGTCAATAGTCGCGAGTTTACCATAGGAGTGATATTTGGTGGTTAGAAGATTGTAGGTATTCTTCCAAGTCCAATAGCTGTGAGGTGAGGGCTTGTTGGTATGTCTAGGTTGTTAGATCGCTAGGTTAGATTCTTTGTGAGAAGATCTGCCTAGTTTCCCTTTCAATTCCTGCATATCAAGCTAGATCTAGGTTTCAATAATTACCCCTTGCACCTAGTGTAGTGAGGCTTTCGCGCTGTGATGTAGATTGTCTAGCGGGTACTCGATCATAAGAGTTAGATAACCTGTGAAGGTTTGTACTCCAACTGGTAGTTTAACAACACAACAATATTCTAGGGTATCCCCTTGAGAAGGGTCGAGGGTGTCTAGTTTATTCTTGATGTTTAGTATTTTAAGATCCCGGTTCCAAATCAGTTCCATAACCATAGAAGCTTATCAGGCATAGTTAAGAGTCTTGTCTAGGTAGTGTCTTGTCTCATCTGAATTCAGCTCAGTTAAGTTCGTGTCTTTAGTTCAGTTTAGTTAACCTTAGGTAATCTTTATTTTATTGCAATTTATTTTTCAGTAAAACCCCCCTTAAAATAATAAAATAATTTAATAGATATTTAGGATAAGTAATCGAGTCTAGTTTTCGTTTTCCATTAGAGTCTCGTGGGTTCGATATCCGGACTTACTTTAGCTATACTAGAGTCGATAGGTTCACTTGCCTGTCAGTAGTTTAGTTTTAGAGAGTCTAGAGTATTACTAGGTGTCTAGTTTTAGGTTTAATTTAGTTATTTTTATTAAACTACTTTTAGCACATCACTCAGCTAAGGGAAAAAGAGTGCAGGGCGTATTACTCTTCATGATACTTCTGGATCAGGTATGTTACCTCATTAAAAACCTTACTAAGAAAACCCAATGGGACAAAACTTAGTTAAGGGAAAAAGAGTGCAACTTTTATGATACTCCCCCTCATTTGAATATGTAGTCTTTTAGTAACATGTATCAATCTTCCTTGAAAGTTGCTTAAAGCTTCCGTAGCCAATGAAATGCCGCTCGATCCCTTGAACTACAATCCTTTATGTTTAGCAATGGTGTATGATCTTCATATGAGATTTTCTGGTACCTCTTCTCAAAATATTTCATATGATCCACTATTGTTGTGTTACATTCCTAACATCTACAAGACTAACCAAACTTGTTTTCATGGGTTAGAAAAATAAAATCAAACATCATTCATACTTGTAATATATGTCTTAACTCATTCCAATGTCTGCTTGCTTGTCATAAGCTCTATCGGGGTCATAAGTTCAAGTGAAAGATATTATAATCATGCATAACTAGCAAGACATATACTAATGTGCATATATATTTAACTATAGTACTTCAAGAGTGAAAATCTCTACTTTGGTAGGAGATGAAATGAATGATTTTCCATATCAAGTAATTGGACAACCTTTAATGCACTTTAAGTATAAGCTATGTCCATTGTAAAATGTCCCACCATCTTTTCAAGGTATACTTTGATGGATTGGTAAACATATCATTACACATATACTTGAATTGTAGGTCAAGCAACAAGTTCACTATGTCAAGGACTTTAAAAAATAATCCCCCTTTTAAAAGTTCTACAGAGTCTCTCGATAATGCTCTGACATCATCACTGTAAACTGCGAGTGAACTTTTAAGAGAGAACTTTTGATAAAAGCTGGATAATATTATCAAGCTTATGTTGCTCTTTATCGGGATATCTCATGAGTTTTACAACACTAACCCCCCTTATTTTAGTCCATACATATTTTATTACCTTTACATAATACTTCTTAAAGTATTGGTATCAATGTTGCAGGCATCATTAATGTATCAAGGACTTTTCCATCTTGACCAATTACGCAAGTGCATTCACTCTTCAATTGGAAAAACAATAACATCTATTTCTCCAATATATATTGTACCATTGTTATACATTGAAGTATCATAATCACCAGGTTCAGTTTATTACCTGTGGTGTATTGGTGCACAATAATTACATCCTACGATGTTTCATATTACCTTTTAAGCACTCAGTTGCTTTAGGATACTCATGAGGAGTTCCACTTATATTCAATTCAATCATATAACAAACATAACGTATTCAGAATTGAATCTATTTATTCCAATCATAACGTTCTCGAGAACTTACGTTACAAGATTTTGACACATTAAATCCTTCATCGGGTATTTTCATGTAAACTTTCAGTGTCAAGTAAATCATGATATTTATTAGACGCATTTCAATTCTCTCTTTGCATTAGCAGACTAATAACATAATGAAAAATTATTGTATTTACCACTGGAGAATGCGTCTCCTCATAATCAATTATGGGTCTTTTTCGAAATTCTTGTGCCACCAATTTTACCTTACATCATTTTCTTTTCAAATGTTGATTTACACAAAAGACCTTTTCCTATCTATATGTTTTACATATTTTGTTGTATGGACTACTGATCCAAAACTTTCCTTTTCAATAGAGAATTCAACTCTGCCGTATTTGCATCTTTCCATTTTGGCCAATCATTTCTTTGTATTCCATCATAGGCAGATCTTATATTTTTTATCCTCATTTCAAGCGCTACATTACATAAAATTTATAACGACGTCGATTTTATTTCGATTCCATACATTTTGTAGACATGATACTATATAACGAGATCTCTTTATTTTCAGGTACCTGAGGTTCTTCTGGAACCATCATGTCTAATGTCTATTCAGGAGACCTTTTTACTATAACTTCGACTTGACCATCTTTCTTGCTCCAATTTCTCAAGGATTTTTATTCTTTGGAATCGACCAGTCTACCACGCTTCAGGCGTGCAGTAGGCTTATTGCCAATATATGATTGTCCTTCCTGGACACTCATCTTAAATGGAGCATTAGCAGTTGGTATATGTGACTTGATTAGCTTTTCATCATATTTAGGTCAGTTAATGCGTCTGGTAATTAATTCGCTAATCTTTGTGAATGAATTATCCTTTGAACTTTTGGTTCACATTGTTTAGTATGAGGATCAATGATATTTCATTATAACTCATTTCTATTTCCAACTGCCTTTTATCTCCCCCTGATGTTGGAAATGATAATCCATTGAGATGGATATCAATTAATTGAGATGTAAATAAATCTCTTGTTTAAGGATCTATAAATCATCATATATTCCCAATCACCTTTTAAGGTCCCATCTCCGTGCGTCATGGTGGATCAATTTCAATATATGTTGCACAACAAAAATCGATGGACAATATTTGGTTCCTGACCAAAAGCAATTATAATGGGGAGAAACTATTACCACGTATTGGCTTGATGTGAATAAATGTTACTGCATGTAAAATCAAATATAAACATGAACTTTTGCTCTCATGATCAATGATGTTGCAATCAATAGTAGACGTTTCAGTGATCATCTCAATGAAAGCAATATGTGTATGAACATAAGCTACTAGTATTTCAATATTTAGGAATTGAATTCACCAAATATGCCATTTTGGAATAATGATAATGTACTTGATATTTTATTAGCTACGCTGTATATCACACAAACTTCAGGTTGCGCACTTGATAACCATTTAGACGATGCATCGATTTTAAATACTAAATGGTATCATGTTAGGATATGCATATCCTTTAATCACTTCCAAAATATATAGTGATACTCACCCTAATTTATATGGAAAATATATAATTTCACTTAAGAGCAAACATTACACGCTATGTACCAGATTGAAGAATCTTTAAGTTCTTCATTATGTTCACATCATCATCGACTCGGTGTGGTCTTACCGGTCATGCCAACTAATTAAATAATTATGATCCATAAACTAAACTTCTAGTTTATGATCGAATATGTATTACTTGCACGTATATAATACAAAACATAAGATATGAAATAATGTATTTTAACTTCAATGTTCAAACCATCATATTACATAATCACTTCTTTTATTTGCCACATGTGGTGGTCAATCTCATTAGTAACATGATCATTATTTCATTTTTGATGATTGACATCATTATTAACTTGACTATTATTATAAACTTTGATGGTTGATCACATTATGACCATCATTGCAACTTTCTCAATTAACTCCATGATCATGACAATTTTAATTATTGTTATATAATCATATTCACTTCAAGAAATGGAGTAAAACCAACCAAGCTTTATTATTTTCTTGGACATAATAATATAAAGTCATTTCAAACTTTTCATACCCTTTTAATGGTATTGCTACTTCAGGAGCGTATTTGAGGCATGACAAGTAAAATTCGTTCTATCCAATTTTCCAATATAAAATTGAGAAGTAATTATATTTTCTCAATTAAGTATGATCATGGACTTTACATAGATCATTATATCATCATATTCACTTCAGGGAATGGATTATAACCACAAAACTTTCATGGTGGAATCATTACAACTTCCTTAGTTATGTACATGATCTTTAACTTTTATACCGATCATTTTTCATCACATTCACTTTAGGGAATGGATGAGAACTACACCAACTTTCATGGTGGTCGTCTCAAAAGTTATATATTCTTTAATAATATTGCTACTTCAAGAGCATATATGAGATATGACAATGGAAACTGTTCTAATCAACTTGTATAAATAATCTCCTCATCACAAAACACTAATTGAGAAGAAGGTATATGATCAAATCATTACGATTTATCGATCAAAATTCTTACAAGCTTCCATAAATTTATAATAAACCTTAGAGAGTTTGACAACTCAAATGTCATATTATAAATAAATCTTGATCACAATTCAATCATATAACTTGTGACAATATACCATAATGTTCTCTTTGATTTTCGCTTTCCTTTAACATGGTAATATTCATCAAATGGATGCAAGTGGGAAATAAAACAAAATCAAAATCCCAATATACTCATACTTATTACATCCTTCGAAATAATTATATAAAAATCTTTATTGGTTTAGGGAAAAAGATTTTATTATTTGGAGTATAAAACCACCCCGAAATGAAATAAGAAATACCAACCAATTTCATATCTATATTATTAGACGAAAAATAACCAATATTTCAAAGATATTTTTTCAAGATTAGACATTATAAGTATCATATGAATTCAATATCGTGAAAATAAAATACCTTTTGATGTGATCAATGTAAAAGCTTAAATTCTATCATAACTCCTCTTTTATACTTCTTTTCTATGGTTGTAACGAAACACGAAACGACAACCAAAGTTCTCCAAATAAATAAAGCACAAACCCAAATATCTCATATCATTAAAACAAAGGAAGTTTAAATAATATAATTGGTCATAATACAAATGTTCAGAAGATTTTATAAAATGGTAACATGTTTTAGTGTAAATTCATCATGTCTTTGTCACACCAAAATCATACTTATATAATCAATGAAGTGACAAGAACGTTAATTTTTAAGTTACATTTCTTATGTAGTAAATTATGACATATAAATTAAAATCTTGTATGAAAAGTAAGATAATTATACATTTATGCATATTTGGAGATGGAATAGAATACAAAATTAATACAACTTTTTCAAATAATCAACCTTTTCAACCTCTATCAACATTTTTGTTAAATTTCTTATTTGATACTAATGAATTTTTATAACAAATTAAAATCTTATATCAAAAGTAATAACCATAAAGAAATAATAAATATAAGCCTCAATTTAATCAAGATTGTATGAGTTACTACTATATGGCTTATGTTCTCTTTATAAAAAAACATCAATGAATAATGAATCTCAACATAACCCAAAATTGTATAAATTACAATATGGATTTTGTATGAGATAATGAATTAATTGAACCATATAAACTTACCATCGATAAGATGATCCAACCCAAAAGCAACTCGTGCTGATAACGTGTTGTAGAACAAAGGCCTACTATCAACCAACATGCAAGGTATAAGAACTATGAAAGATTAGAGGAAGATAGATAGAATAAAGATGTCATATTCATTGAGTGTCACTCCAAGAAATACAAGGAAGCCTCTATATATAAGGCTCTTACATTAATACAAAGGATACAAAAAGATGGGAGTTGGAATGTGAATAGTCACCATAATAACTTATTTATAATAAAAACCTTCAATTTTGATGGGTTTTTGCAAGTAATTCTTGGATGCTTACAATAAAATGAAGAGAAAGAGAGGAGTTGAAGAGGAGTTTACTGAATTGAGAGGAGAGGGAGGAGATGGGGTGTCTTGGGTGTTAAGATTGCATGTATAGAAACTCTCACCCACCATATGATTGCCATAGAAGTGTAAGTATACACTTGTAAGACTCCACCATGTGATAAGTGTTCATATAAATCAGATTTGAATCTGAATTTTTTGATTAAAAATCGTGAATGGGGGTGGGTGCTTAGTGGGTGGGTAAATTTTGTTAATTAGGGGGTATTTTAGGTGATTTAGGGTATAAACATTATAAAATTTCACCCAAAATTAATTTGTTTTGACCCAATAAATTATTAATTATTATTACCTACTAAATCTTATAATTTTTAGTGTATAATAATTATTTTAGGTGTTTAACGCTTAATTAGTTCGAATTTGTCAGCTAAAAGTGAACTTGCGCGCTATACCGAACACTGTGCGACAAAAACCACAATTCAACGTTTTTGTATGTTTCAACTTAATTCTCACTTATAAAATATTATTTTATGCTATTCCAAGCATATAGGTCCATTTTTGGATTTTTAAAGCTAACCGGGTCGTCACCAATGCTCATTTCGGTTAATTATTGCAATGCGATACGGTAATTTCTAAAAATTATACAATGCGAACCTTTGCATCAAAATAACTTTGCTAGCATAAATAAGACCGTAATTAATCAAAATTAAATCTTATTGACATTAAATTTACAACTAGTGCGTTAATTACAGTACGGATAACGGTTCCTAAACGGCGAGTGTCACAGTCGGTGCAGCCGCAATAGTAGTAACAGTAGCTTATGGCAATTATCAAAATTTCTTAAAGAAAGGTAAGGCCATAGTAGAAAGCAAGGCAACTCTTTCGTATCACGCTAATTCAGTACCAGTTGTTGGTGAAGACTTGCATGGAGTCGAGCCCTTCTCATTTCACGGTGCCTATCTCGATTCTTAGACAAACTCTACCGTTCGGTTGAGTTAGCTTCGCTCGAAAGCTCATATTCTTAGATAAACAAGTTGTTGGACAATACTCAACGCACCTAAAGTTTCAAGATATGTTACGATCAAAGATTTTACGTACCCAATAGTGAAATGCTGCAAATAAAGCAAAAACGACTCCTGTAGAAAGTACATAATGGAAATGTGCAACCACATAATAAGTGTCGTGTACAACAATGTCTAGCCCATAATACCTATTCCAGTGAGCCCCCATATGGTGAACAAAAAGATGACCCTACAACAAATAACATAGGTGTTTTGTATTGTATCGAACCTATTGGACTTGATAAGCTTATCAAAATCGAATAAGTCGAATTTCAGGCGAATTCGAATATAAAGGTCAAAACTTCAAACTTAAATAAAATGATTCAAATAACCCGAAATTCAAATTGTTCGACTCGAAGAATACCCCTACGTGTAAATATCAGGGCTAAGGCATAACTTAATTTCTTAAGGGCCGCCCATGCTATCGGTCGAGGTAGCAAAACACTTTGGATAACATGTTAGAATGAGTTTGGATGAAATTGTTAGCTTTTGAAGTAACTAACGTAATCTTTGGTTCATGGTATTGGAGATTGTATTTTTGGAATGGTCTGGCAATCTCACTAGCATTTGAATAAAACTTGAGTACACTTGCAAGAGTTTTGTGCACAATATCCACTAGAATGATGTATGCTTCCTGTGTCTCTTGCTGCACTGGTAGGGTAAGGTTCAAGTTCTATTCTTGACTTCTTGTTGATCTCCATGGTGGTGGCTCTGACTGTTAAAAGTGTTTTTACTGACCATCCAAATTCCAATTAAGCAATATATGTACACAGAAAACGACAATAAAGGAGTGTGGAGTTCATAACATTCTCTCCTTGTGTTCTCTCTCTTTTTCAATGGGTTTACTTTGTTCACTTTCGGATTGCTGGTCGCTGAGATCTTTGTTATTGCAAGTGCTATTGCGGTTGAGATGCGGTTGATGTGTGTGCTTGATTCACTTTCATATGAAGATGCACAAACCACGATTTGCAACTAACTAAATAACCCGAGGAAAAGCCAAGCTCAACTCATTTAACTTAGAGAACTCAAGCTTAGCTCAGCTCGTTTGGGAGAGACTATCTAAACGCTTGAACTTGCCTAGTTTATTAATTAACTATTTTTATTAAAAGGGTCTTTGGCCTAGTGGTATCAAGGTGATGGATAAGGCTTTGCCTTTTCAAGTGGTGTGGGGTTCAAATCCCGACAAAAATTAGCCGTTCAAAAAAAAAAAAAAAAAACTATTTTTTATTACATGTCTGTATAATATTTCTCAACTTTTTATGTAGTTTATTATTTTAAAAAAAAATTATATTTATGCAAAACATGAGAGTTTAGACTCGTGAGCCTCCGTCTCACACTCAAATGGCTCCAATAAAGGCACAAGATCTTTTAAGCTACCTCAATTCGATCAATTAAGCGAGCCAATTTTAATAGCTCACGAGCGACTCGGCTCGTTTACACCCCTAGCAATACCCTCATGTGAACGTTACTGCATCTACCAAACGGGGGTAGGGATATTACCAGCAGCCATACAGTTTATCATGTATTAGAAATACAGAAACTCGACGCCCAAGTTGAGCGGGTAGGAAAAGGGTTCTTCCATAGAGCAATCTGACTAGCGTTAAAAAGGTTCTTCCAAAAAGCAATTTGATGTATATGCTTCGATATTCAAGATTACCTAAAGGCTAAAGGGCATAACTAATGTAAATTTCTGGTCAAAATCATCCATGGAACTCTTCAACACCATACACACATTTATTCATACAACAGTCAATGATACACTTTTATTAAACATGTAATTAATCCATCTAATTTACAACCACTTGCCCCAAGAGCCTCAAGTAGCTCTACCGAAAGAAGTGGTCTAAGTGAAGCCAGCACCTTAACCTTTTTAAGTCGAGCACAAGAACTCCTAAGTGCAAGCTCATACCCTCTTGCCGACACTTTTGTCAGGTTTCACCATCTTCACGTCTTGCAGGCGTGTCAAGTTCGACATCATCATGCACAAAACCAACATCAGATACCTCACAGAAGCTTAAATTTATCTGCATTAAGTAACAAAAATTGAAGCAACAATGGTTAAGAAGTCACATAATGAAGATGAAAACATAAATGCAACTATAGATAACAATACTCTGTCAATTTCTACAAGCAAATATGGTTTGCTTGGACTAATTTGACTTCAAAATTCAAATTTGCGTTGCCAAATCCGTTTTGTGGGTGACTTCATAAAGTACATATGTGAATACATGAAAAGATAGTTATAGGTGTGTTTGGAGGATCGTTTTGATACTGATTATTTACATATCCCTCAAACATCCCCAAATGAAAAGATATTAAACTGTCAGACCAAGGCCCGATACGCTTCTGAAAGTATAGACAAAATCACCATCTTAAGTGCTTATACCTGTTGCAAATTCCAAGAGTAGTATCCAAGAGACCAAAAACGGCATTGCTTATATTTACACAATGTTTAATATCCAACTCTGAAAGTTTCCTGCATCCAGATGCAAGAGCTGTCAGACCCGCACTAGTGACTTTAATAAGATTACGGCATCTCTAAATCAGATAACTCCTCCAACTGGCTTAAAAATGCCATCCCAATGTCGTAATTGTAGTACAGTAACACAAGTTTAGCTTCCTGATCTTTTTGCAGCCACTTGCTATAAAACCTAACCCATCATCACCAACATTTGAACACCTGCATCCAAACAGGGACGTGATAAGATAAAAGTGTAGACACAACATAAAGATCAATGCCGTTGTAATAAATGAAAACATGGTACCGGTATAGATCAAGTTCTTTAAGATTTTTGCACTTTGAAGCAATATAGGACAGTCCCTTGCCTGAAATATCAGTACAGATCCTAATCTTAAGCACTGGAGCTCCACACATTTAGACAGATATTCAAGTCCTGTGGAAAAGGTATGAAAAGTAAAATATGTTAAAAGATGATAGATTTATGAAGTTGAGTAACAAGTTATAGGCATACAGTAGATGTAGCAAAATGCGCAGGTCGGGTAAGTTGGGTGACTGGTCAAACCAGGTTGTTTCAAGCACAGGTTTTAACCAATCAAGATGACTCACCATACCTTTTTTGTCCATTTTTATAAATAGTTTAATACAATTAAAATGTTAAATGCGATTTAAATGGGAAAAAAAACATATAACAATTCAAGAGGGGTGCAGGTTAAAGTACACGGAGAGAAACTTTAAACCGTTCGACCTATCTGACCAGTTAAGGATGAACCATAACTCAACTTGACGCATTCGTTGGTGTATGGGTCAAAATTGTTGCCTCAGTTATTATTCTAAAAAAAAATAAAAAGAAAAACTGGATTTTGGATTATTAACCTTTGTCATTTACACAGCATTCTGTTAGATCGAGCTCCTCAAGTAAAACACATGATGATCCGATGTAACTAAAACTTTTTTCAGTGAGCAAAGAGCAAGACTCCAACTTGAGGCACAAAAGTTTTGTACATGAGTGTGCTATGGCTGATATTGCCATATCAGTGAGATCATTACAGCATGTTAAATCAAGTAGTTCAAGCCGGGATGCCCATATGCAAGCTGGCACAATACCTGCATCATTCACACCTTCACATTTGCTCAGTCCAACTTCAGCCAAAAACATGCAATTGGAGCTTATGATCTGAAAGAAGCAGAGTCATTAACTCGCGCTCCATCAACTCTGATTGTTTTCAGATGCTTAAGTCCTTCAAATTTTGGAAAAACAGTGCTCGAAGCTCCTGATGCAACAAAACATCACTTTTAGTGTGGAGAATATTATTATATGCATACAAGCTTCATTAATAGGAATGTATTAGACTCCCGAGAAAGTGGTAACGGCATTGAGCTTTCGAAGGCCTATGCACCCTTCTAGTGATGCTAATAAGGCCAGCAGAA
>JAUTDX010004364.1:0-45824 GCA_030844895.1 Ambrosia x helenae
ATTGGATGGGTTTCAATGGTTTCTCCAACTCAACCAAGTTTCTTAAGGAACATAGCCTATATATATATTATATATATTATATATATATATATATATAGTGTCAAGATCGTGTACAAAGTGCTTTTTGTGAGAAGTGTGAGAAGTATTAAAAATTGATACTTAGGCATCATTTTTTGAAACTTTACTCGTGATGTTTTGGATTGTTTTGCCTATAAAAATACCCAACATAACATTAAAACCGAAAACAATGTATTTTAGGCTTAAAATTAAAACACCATGCTAAGAACATTAGCAGTGTGTTTTAAGCGTTAAGTAGTGTGTTTTAGCTATTTTTTTAAATTTAATGACTATAATACCATTGTATTGTGTTTTAGATTGTTGTGTTTGGTGTTTTTCAAGTTAAAACAACTGAAACATCATTCCTAAATCCAAAACATGATGTCTACATGTCAATTCTTAGTCCTTCTCACACTTCTCACGAAAAATGTACTTTGTACTGATCCTAAACCTATTATATTATATATATATATAGATATATTATAGGGGGAGGATAAATTGAAAACCCTCTCTAGTTAAAGGAAACTTTGAAAACTTCATTTAGCCATCCATGTAATATGATCAAGGGTCCAAGATTAATTCAACTTTTTCACTTTTATTAAATATTCAAAAGTTGGACAAAAAGTACAAAAGGGTAATTATGTAACTCCACATTTCCCTTTTCTCTATCTCCTGACACATCTTACTATCTAATCTCTCTTTTTCTATCCCTTTCTCTCTTTTTTTCATCTTTTTAAGACAAATTTAACATACTTGTTTTTCTATATTTTAAGACAAATTGAACATTTTTTATTTCATATTAAGATTACGTTGTGACTTTTATTATTATATTTTAGTATGTTATAGCTTTTGTAACAAAAATTTTGTAAGAACTTGTTATTACATAATATATATGTGTAATTAAATAAATTTAACATTGTAACATTTAAAAACATATGAACTACAAAATATTTTACATGTGAAATCTGTAATAACTTATAAGAAATCTATTGTAACATAAATATCTAACAAAAAATGTTACTAGGAATGTTAATATATATTATAACAATGTTACATGGTTTGTATCGTATAATTTTACAATGTTATACTAAAAAAATATATGAACTACAAATATTTTACATGCGAAAATTGTAACAACTTATAAGAATTTATTGTAACATGAATATGTAACAATATTTTACAAGGTGCTAATATATAATATAACAATGTTACATGGTTTAGTATCATATAATTTACACGATTTACAACTTAAGAATGTTACAAAGAAAAATTTATACAAAAAAACCCTTTTCTCATCTCATCAACCCATCTGCTTCATTTGAAAGAAAATTAAAACATTAGTTAAATAATCTTTAAAGTACAGAAAAAAATCAAAATCTTTATAAAAGTTAAAACATTACACCTACACATTGAGCTTGAAAAAATATGTAACATCTTTTTGAAAAATAAAAAGCATATTTGCACAAAATTATCAAAATCTTTGTAAAAATTAAAACATAAAAAACACATGTTATATAACTTACATGGATCCACAACAGCAACCACCATCTTTACAACTCTAGATCATCAGTTCACCAACATCCCTTAACCACAGTGCCTTTACCCTTTGTTCTTACTACATCTGGAACTTGGAGAGCAAACAATTCAGATCTTGTCAAAACCCAAAACCACTATTGAACAATTTTATCTTGATAATAGGTTTTATCAAACAAAAAAAAATGTATATTTAATTTCAGATCTGGTCAATCACCACATTTTAGGTCCACCTCATCACCACCGTCGTTCGCCACTACCACCGTCTACCTCTTCACCATTCTAAAAAACCCACACCACTCTAAAAAACCTCGTTGATCAGTTTTCCTCAAGGCCTCCAATATAATATTTGTGGTTTTCTCTGAATCTTCAAGAGGCTTAAAAAAAAGCAAATACATGTTTTTATCATTACATGATTATTAATAATTAAATAAACATTTACCATCCAATATATCATGTTGTTTAGATTCCTAAAAAACAATAAATGAAGGAGGAGGTGGGTGCGCTGGAAATATGAAGAAGTGAAAATAGGGAGATGCAATTATGAAAGGAAACAAAGAGAGAGAGAGAGATAGAAAAAAAAAGATTAAATGAGACGTGCATATTAAAAAGAAAGAGAGAGAGGATGTGAGATGAAAAGTTTCTTTTAACTCATGTGCATATTAAAAATAGAAAATAACACCCCCTGACACATTAAAAATGAATTACCAAAAGTACCCTTTAGAAAGAAAGTTTTAGATACTACGTGGAGCAATAATGACCATGTATTGGGTTTTTGAAGTTTCTTCAACTCAACTCATGGGGGTTTTCTAGTTATACTTTCCCTATATTATATATATATATATATATATATATATATTATATATATGTGGGGTTAGGGTACAAAGGGTGTGTTTTGTGAGAAGGGTGAGAAGTAATTGTGTCCTTTAGATCACTATGATGGATGTTTGAGATTAAAGGATGGCAAAGTTGTAAAATTGTGTTATAATCTAATTAATTAATTGAGTCTTTGGAGGGTATAATAGTCAAAACACCCATATTTAAAAAAAAAAAAATTAACCGTCACTCCCATCTTCCATATCTCTCCCCCATCTGTGCTAGATTCCATACATATACATACTAAAAAATGGCAACTATCATAGCGAATTAATTGGAATCAGAAATCAAATCCAAGCTCAAAAAGAAATGTGAGTGATTCTTGCTTTATATTGTTGTGTTTAATCCTAAAATCTCTCTCTTTCTTTTTTTTGTTCCAGCAATGGCAGGCAAGAGAATGTGGATCGGCATCGGCATCGGAGTTGCGTGGTGTTTCAACGGCATGAAATACACTACCGGCTAGATTTGGGAGATCTGTGTTTTTTCAATTTAAGTTTTAGAGTTTAATCATCAGTAATGGTGTTATTGTGTTCTATGTTCATGGTTGAGATGTTGTGTTTTATCTTGATTGAGTGTGTTCTATATTGGGTTTTTATCTTTTTTTCATAAATCATCCATCAATGTGTTTTTTTCATCAAAAAAATAGGGTTTTTAAAACACATAAGTTGATTGAACAACACATGTTTATGATCAATAGTGGGGGGTTGTGTTTTATAATGATGTGGTTTTTCTGTAAAGCTTGGGTTGTCATGTTCTTTCATAGGTTTGTAAAAAAGACATATGTTGTTCTTCTTCACATATGATTGTTGTAAAACACAATTGATATTTGGTTCAAAGAAACAAGTGGTTGACTTAAAAAATTGGTACGTACAACTTGGTATTATGTTCAAAAAAGTGATAACATTGTGTTATTTGGTAAAACACTTGTAAGGAGATTGTTGTTAAGTAAATTTTGGGTATTGATTGTGCGTAAAAAACACAATAAAACTATAAAACACATAATGATAATAAAACACCAAAACAAAATATGGATGATTATTGAAAAGAATTCGTTGTAAGGGGATTGTTGTTAAGGATTTGAAAGAAGTCCCTATAATCTCTCAAATTGATTAAAGACATGAAATTTCCATAATCTTAAATAGTTATATAATTACCCTAATGCCCTTATCATTAAAATAAAATAATGCCATGTGTCACCTTCATAAGCTTTCTCACCCTTCTCACAAAACCAAGCCTTTGTACCAGAACCTCTACCTATATATATATATATACGTGGAGCAATAATGACCATGTATTGGGTTTTTGAAGTTTCTTCAACTCAACTCATGGGGGTTTTCTAGTTATACTTTCCCTATATATATATATATATATATATATATATATATATATATATATATATATATAGGGTTCAAATGAAAACTCCACTGAGTTGTGAGAACTAGAGAACTCCTCTAGACCAATCATCTAGTGACACGTAATCAGCTTTATAATTTTTTGTATTTTTTTAATTAAAGTTAAGAAAGTCTTTTATACACAATTATTATGGGTATATTAGTAATAACACCCCACCCAACACCACCCCACCCTCACCTCACCCCACCTCACCTTTTTTAAATAATAAGACTAGAGGGAGTGGAAGGGCGGGAAAGAGGGGGGTGAAGCGCCATATAGCACTTTTGGGACCCATGTGGGGGGGAAAAAATTGTGGGGAGTGGAAGGGGGGGAAAGGGAGGTGAAAGGAATAATATTATATTGTGTTAAAGTTAAATAAAAAAAAAGAAAAAAAAGTCAGCCAATGAAAAGATGCCACCTCACCATCCCTCTCCCCCTCCCGCCCGGCAACAACTCCCCGCCCTTAGGGGGCGGTGTTCCCGCCCGGGAAAGGCTTCCCGCCCCTCCTCTACCGCCCCACTCCCTCTGGTCTAATAATAATCATAATTATAATCAGACATTCTCTCTCTCTAATTCACACACTCCCTCTCTCTCTCTCTCTCTCTCTCTCTCTCTCTCTCTCTTTCTCTCTTTCTAAAAAAAAGAAGAACGTGGTGCAGGTTTTTCGATGGTACAGACGATGGTTCGAAGGTGGGTGGTGGGTGGATCTGTTTTGGTGGTCGATGGGGGGGGTTTTTGGGGTGGACGGGTCTGTTTGGTGGTGGTTCGATGAGGGGTGGTGGTGGGTCGGAGGTGGTCTTTTCCGATGGATACAGAGGTGGTTCGAAGGTGGTCTTTCTGGATGGATGTGTTTGGTAGGAGACGGTGGTGGCGGTTTGAAGTTTCAAAGCTGAAGACGGCTGGATGATGGTGGTCCGATAATGATGACAGGGGGGAGGAGGGGGGGGGGGAGGAGGTTCGATGGTGAATGTGGGTTTTCCGGTGGCTTTTTCCGATGGTTTTTCCGATCAGGTATTATTATTATTATTATTATTATTATTATTATTATTATTATTATTATTATGTTTGGGCTCTTTTGTTTGCATTTCTTTTTGGGCTTTATTTACATGAATGTAGTATACAGATTATTATGTATTCCATCTATTCCATTATTATGTTTGCATTTGTTATGGTATGTTAGCTAATTATGTATTCCATGTACCACACGTGTGTGTACACGAGTATTACAGATTATTATGTATTCCATCTATTCCATTCATACGATGCTATAACCAGGAAATGGACCAGGTGATTTTTAGTTTATAGTTTGTTATTATGTTGTATTGGACTTTGATAATTTTCTTAGAAATCAAATGTTAAGACCGAGTATAAGCAAAAATAACCAAAGCCTGCTTAACTGATCGTGTGTGGTATGGCCAAAACCGAATCATTCGGTTTATGGTTTGTGAAAAGATAGGTTTTTATGTTGAAAATTTGGGTTTTGTCAGGAGATGATGCTGTGAATATGAATGTATAGATGGTTGATGTAAGAAAACACGGTGTAAACATCAGTTTACACCAGTTTAAATATGAATGTAAAGCACACCATCATCTTTTTAGTTTGGTTTTTTACACTAGTGTATTTTTGTAGAAGTTTGTGTATGGCAGATTTACACTGATGTAAATAATTTCACCAGTGTAAATCATACAAAAATTAAATAAAGTTTAAAAAAATGAATATTTTTAAAAAGTAAATCAATTAAAAAAATAAAGTTTAAAAAAATGAATATTTTTAATAATGGAGTTTTTTGTTGGTTATTTACACCGGTGTACGTATTTATATACGTATTACATGTTTGGAAAAAACTGATTGTTATTTTTTTATACATTTCTAGGTTTGATTTTTGTTGTTTAAATATATGTTTGATGAAATTTGGTCTTTTTGATGGTAATGGATATTTTTGATGTAATGCGAATGAAGGTAACGAAATCGTGCGTTTTTTGGGGGGTGTAGCGCGGGTCAACGAAGAGAGGCGAATGATGACGATCTTCAAGTTTTTTGAGTTCGTGGTTTTATTAAATTTGGTAGGGTGGACAACGAATAGTGGTCGATGATGATCAATATTTTTGGGGAGCAAGTTCGCGTGTTCAAGTTTTTTTACGACGTTTTTGTAGTGTTTTACACCAACGTAAATTTGACAAAAGTGTAAAACTCGAGGGGACAGATGGCAGAATAGTAGATGTAAAAATTACGAATTTTGAATTTTTACACAGGTGTAAAGATTTTTTATATATGGGTTTACTAAAAAATGGAGGCACATATTTTTTTATTTTTGAATGTGTTATTCTTTTGTTTTAAAAAAATAAATGAATTAAAAAATAAATTAAAGTTAAAAAAAATATGATTTTTTAAATAATGGAATAAAAAATTAAGGTGATATTATATTAATATTTTCTCTCCCTTGGTTTTTTACCTTAATACCCTTTAATGTACTTTATAATATTAAAAAAAATACATATTAAACATGTCAAGACAAAAAGTCTTATC
Source organism: Ambrosia x helenae (assembly GCA_030844895.1). Taxonomy (NCBI): domain Eukaryota; kingdom Viridiplantae; phylum Streptophyta; class Magnoliopsida; order Asterales; family Asteraceae; genus Ambrosia; species Ambrosia x helenae. The sequence goes on from JAUTDX010004364.1 coordinate 6,386, forward strand.
TTTTGATCTCAACCATTGGATCATTAAGATCAATATTCCATAAGAGTTCTTTAGTTCTCACAACTCAGTGGAGTTCTCATTTTAACCCAACCCTATATATATATAGGGTATGGATATTGAGGAAACCCATCCTTATTCGGTAAACTCTGAAAACTCTAACTTCTCAATATTTTTTTTTTTTGAAAAAAATAGGGCAAGTAATATACATGATTTTAAGCATTTTGGGCCAAAAAATTTAAAAAGCGCCGAGTATTTTTTTTTTAAAATAAAATTTTGACTAACACATGTTAAGCGCTAATAACAGGTGTTAACCATGTGTTAACTATATGTAAACAGTAGACGTTTTTTATTTAAAAAAAAAAAACCGTTCGGCGCTTTTTCGATTTTTTTTGGCTCAAAATGCTTAAAAAAATGTATATTACATACCCTAAAATTTTCATAAAAAAAGTCAGGAAGTTAGAGTTTCTAGAGTTTACCATATAACAAGGGTTTTCTCTATATACTTCCACTTATATATAATATATATATATATATATATATATATATATATATATATATATATATATATATATATATAGGGTCAAGATCCTGTACAAAGTGTTTTTTATGTGAGAAGTGTGAGAATGTGTTTTGACCATTAGATCATTTTAATCTATGGTGTGGATTAATTGATGGCATTTTTGTAATTAGTGTTATATTTTTATTAATAAATTAGATCCTCTAGGGGTATTGTTGTCAAATCCACAAACACATTTAATTGAGATATCTTAAAAAATGGAAACAGATCCATAACCATTCAATCTCGTTCCTCTCTCTCACTCTCTTTCTTTCTTTCTCTCTCTAACCTCACTGCAAATTGTGGCCAATTTGTATGATTAATGTAAGGGATAAAGTAAAGGTGGAGCTTTACTCATTTAAGGACAAAAGAACAAGAAAAGCATTTGAAAGAATATTGAAGGAATATTATACTTATTTTGTTGCTTGCATTACTCACGAAAATGAAATAATTTAAAGATAATCTGGACAACATAAGGAATCCAACATGGACATGGTGGCGTGGCATTACAGATTGCAAGACAGAATCGGGTTATTGGTTTGATCAAACGCAAGACGATGGTTGGTATAATTTTTTATTGTGTAGTAGAGATTTTATAATTTTCGACATGGTGTGTTTTAGTGTGTTTGTAATTATGTGTTTTATGTTCAACGATTATTATGGTAGTATAGATTTTATCATATTAAATATGTGGTTTTTGCTATATACTAATAAAATAAAGTGTGTTATATTGTGTTTTATGCCTATTTGGGTTTTGATGGGTATAACATGGCAATGTATGATTCTAAAGAAACAATATGGTGTTTTGTTCTAGATCTGTTGTGTTTATCTTCTTTTTGTTATTTCAACATGTTTCAACATAAAACACCATACGCATATGAATAAAACACCATATGTGACTGTTCTCTTTATGTAAATAAAACACCATACACATGCAATATTCAAACCTCGTATTGTGTTATAACAACATAAACTGCAACTAAAAACATAAAACACTATTGTATCATGTTGGAACATAAAACACCAGTAATTATCACGTATGAATATAAAACACCATAAACGATTAAAACATAAAAAATAAAAAAGAAAGAAAAAAATAAGTAAGAATGTGGCGTCTATGAAACTGGTGGATGACCATAAATTTGAAAGAAATAATCCACAAGCATACAATTTTAATAAATATGGAGAGAGAGAGAGAATGAATGGTAGTTACCATGATTACAATTTTATTTTTCTTTTAATAGTTTGTCAAAATTACTAAATTGCCCAAAGACCCTATGCCACGTGTCACAACCAGAACCCTTCTCACACTTCTCACACATTTTGGTCTTTGTACAAGATCCCTTATATATTATATATATATATATATATATATATATATATATATATATATATATATATATATATATATATATATATATATATAGGGGAAGGATAAATTGAAAAACCCTCTTGAGTTGAGAAAACCTTGGAAACCCATGTAAAAAATCAATTTTTTTTTGAAAAAAATAACCAATGTAAAATACATGTTTTTAAGCATTTTGGGCCAAAAAATATAAAAAGCACCGAAGGTATTTTTTTTAAAAAAATAAATAAAGTTGCGCTTTTTACATATGTTTTCAGCTTTTTACATAAACAAAGCTGTTGTAAACATGTGTTTTTGCAGCTTTGTTTATTTTTAAAAAAAATCCCTTCGGCGCTTTTTTTTTATTTTTTTTGGCCCAAAACACTTAAAAACATGTATTTTACATTGGTTATTTTTTTTTAAAAAAATGATTTTTTACACGGGTTTCCAAGGTTTTTTCAACTCAAGAGGGTTTTCATTTTATACTTCACCTATATATATATATAGGGTGGGGGTTAGCATACAAAAGAGGTGTTTTGTAAGAAGGGTGAGAAGGAAAAATAACCATTTGATCAACTTGATGGAGGGATGAGATGATAGTAGTGGCAATTTTGTAATATGTGTTATAATTATACTAGATAAATTAAGGCTGTAGGGGTAGATGTGTAATATTACACCTCTTAATTAATAAAACCCATTTAATTCACATAATAATAACAACCGTATTTTTAGCTTGAATATCCAAGACCCTCTTCACCTTGATTATCGGATAATTATTAGACCTCTGAACTTCCTTATCCCCAAAAATGGCAACTTCCTTCTCCTAAATCAGAAGATATCAATGAAGATTCAAAGGATGTGTTTAATCTTCTTTGTACTAGGTTTTTATATAAAGTGTTTTATATTTAAAAGTTTGTATTTTAGGGGAAAGTTCTTATTGTTCTTGATTGTGTGTTTTATGTTTAAAGTAAAAAAAAAACCACTCGGTTGTGTGTTTAAAGTTCTTATTGTTCTTCATTGTGTGTTTTATATGTAATCGTTAGTGTGTTTTATGCTTAAAGTCAATGTCACTTTTGTTACTCTAACGATGTTTTATATGTAATCGTAAAACACATCATAAAAATAAATCCCATCATGAACCAACATAAAACACAAAACACTTTCCTGGATATTTCCTTTATGAATTTGAAAAAATGTATACAAGATTAACACAAAACCAAAAACAACGATTTATAATAAGTTGTATGTGTATTTTAGGATGAAAAGTTTGAAATAAAAATCCCAACAATCATTCCATAATTATGAAAAATTCATATTCGTTTGTTTTGAAAAAAAAAATTTTAATTTGAATTTACTATCCCTATAATTACTCTTAAATTAATAAAAGATTTAAATTTAATAAGATAATTATTTGTATAAATTTACTTATTTATCCTTCACCTTGATGCCACATGTCACTATGAGATTCCTTCTTACCCTTATCACAATATAAAGTTTTTGTATGGGAACCCTTATCTATAAATATAGTATAATATAATATAAAGTCAAGATGATGACTTACATTAAGCATGGCCTTTTCCCCAGAGTCTTTCTCACCTTTCCTTGACGATGATTCTTGGTCCTTGCATATTAGATTACGGTCCATTAGATTGTTAGACCATTACAATTTCCATGACTTCATTGCTCAAGGCGTCCCATACAAGAGCATTCACAAATATATGAGTTCATTACCTATACCAATGATAGGCCAATTTAAATATTGGATTCAAGCACTTGTTGGACATTATTATTAACATCCAACTTTCCAGAATGACTTATTTTGTGACAACTATCATGAGCAACATTTATTATTTAAAGGCTCAATTTTATAATTGAATATAAGTCCACCAAGTTGACTCCATCAAAACGGTGTTTGATTCAATTAAGCATTTTATCATTCACTTGGTGGGTGCTAATTTTTCTCTAAGGCAATAACCTAATCAAAAGCATTATGGACTCGTTTATATCCAAAATCATTAATTTAGTATATCAATTTAACATTTACTTAACAGGTTTCACCAATAAAGCATACAAGCACTACTCAAATAATCAAGATGATGGATTTCATCAACGTCTCATAAAATCTTCCCCCTTCTAAATACAATTTCATTAGTTGGCCCTAATCAGATTTATGGTTAGTTTTCCATGAGTATAGTGTTCCTTAACACTAGGGTAACACCTATGGACTTATCAATTTGATTATTAGCAAAACCCATCAGGCTCCTCATCCTCATGATTATCTAATTCACCATAAAACACAAATTAAAGGTTACCTTAGGGCTTCTTAGACTCTAGATGGTGATTTCCACTATTGCATGGGATTATCTCCTTCAGATTGCCTTAGATTGAGCTAGGCAGAGAGATTAAGATTGTGTGTGTGTGTTTTGGTGTGGGGATCGATTTCCAGGGAATAGAGATGATCCTCTCCTATTGTTTGTTTTATTAAGACAGACAACTATGGCATATTTTCACTTTCAGTCCATCTAGCATAATCGAAGATTATTAATTTAGCTCACTAATTAGGTTAATCTAAATTATGGATTTTATCCTTATCTAACTAGAGCAGTCTATCGAATTTATTTCGTATGGTTCAGTTTTAATCATGTTAGCCACATAACCTAAGTTATTTGAAAATTTTGGGGCGTTACACACGCAGAGAACCTGACATGTAAAGCATAAATTTTAGGGTAAGTACCGAGGATCGTATTCCAGAGACACACTTTCCCTACTCAACCTTTCATCACTTTAGTTAATCAAGTTTTAAGAAGAAAATAAAACTGAGGGGGTTTGAAAAAGATAGTTTTGGTTTTGTTTTAAAAAAAAGACAAACGTAGATTAGACAACATGCTGCTCTTAGGTACTATTCGGATAAAGAAATTAATTGTATTAATATAGTAATAGTTTTGATTCTTGATGTGAAAAAAGGTTTGAACGGTCCCTTCAGAGTTAGGAGATGTGAAAAGAAATAAATAAAGGATGACGTTTTGGAAACTAAATGGATCACGTTCAGGGGAAGTACACGAGTCACTATAAAGGTGTCTTTGGACTGCTGGCCCATAGCCCGGTCTTCTCCTAATAAAAAAGTATCATCGAGCCTAACGCACACAAGTTGTACAGTTCATTGGAAAGTTTGGGTCCTACTTTTAGATACTTCATAAACCACATCAAAAAACTCCTTTCCGCATTGGGTTTTCTAATTTAACTTCTTAAATTTAATTAGATGAGAGCTCTAGTCAGGATTAATTCTTCTCCCTTAACTCTCACTTTCCGTACAAGAGGATTAGTTGTGATGAGAAATCGCCTATGTAGTAAACGAATTTGTACTAATAAGAGCTAGATAAAGTATCCTTGTTATGTTTAATTTTATGTAATATTTATATTTTATATCTTTAAACAACTCCAACCCACTTCCTGAACTTCGACTATTGTTAAAGATATTACTCTATAAATACTATTGGACAACTTAATATTTAGTGATCAAGTAAATATAAGTTTGGTTTAGTGATTATTAAAAGGACTTAACAATGACAACCCTTAACCCCCAAGCCTTGTGAATGATAACTTAACAAAGGTGCAATATAATCCAAAAGGTGTATGGCTCTAAGATCACGGGTGCACCCGTAGGGAATCCAAACTTTGCCAAGAAAACCACTCACCATGTATGGTGCGATACTAGAAATTTGTCTCCCGATCTGGTCCACTTTAGAAGCCATTGTTTGGAATCCGGATCGGATATCATAAGCCCTATGGATCTGTCTCACTACCGAAATCCTCATCTTGGATATAGATTGGGACTATCAGAAGTCGAATGATCCCCATGATAGTTTTTAGACAAGTCAAGTTTTGATTAATTTTAGGATTGTTAAGTTAACCGCTATTGAACCTGTTATAAAAGATAAACAAACAAGAATTAGTTAAAAAGATAAACACATCAAGTAACTAAAAATAAATTATTAATAATATAAAAAGTCTAACGAATTGAAGAGTCTAGAGAATACTGGATGAATACAACCATCTATAAATGACAACATAAGAAAATGAGAGCTTTCCACTCATAGACATGGTTCTAACCACCATGATCTTATGCGTATGAAGTGATTCTAGCGACCCTCAATTGTATTGGATATAAACTAAATCTACGGTGCCATTTCAAGATATTGAGCCCAAGGTAGGAAACAACTCAAGAAAGGCGCAAGTTTGGCTAGAAAACTGTTATTTATAGGCACAATTTTAGGTGACGCACGACCGTGCACCATATGTGCTATTGCTGTTGGGTCAGTCCTCACTGTACTTTGGGGGCTACATGCCCATGCACCAGACAATGCTGATGTTTTCCTTCTCTCCCAAGTGGTTGCTCTGTCTTCAAGTGTACAGGCCTTCATACCAATGTGCATGGCCATTCAGGGTCGATCCAAATTTGCTTTTGCTGCCTGTCTTGCCTCAGGGGAGTCTCTACATATAATTGGGACATGTATTAGGTCTTGTGTCTTTGATAATCTCTGTTTTGTGTTGTTTTTGCTCTAGAATTGCTTCTTTTCGGGTTGGAGCTCCAATTTCTTGACAAACACAAATACGAACGATTATGTAGCATTTATTAGCAGTTTTAGCTCACCCTATTATAAGACTAATTATGCATGTTAAATATGTGTAATTGATGGCACATCAATAATCTTCCTACCAAACGTATGAAATCGTATTTTAATGATATGTATCTATGGCATTGTCGATTTGGGCACAAAAACAAGAAATACATAAAGAAGTTCTAGATGGATAGTATTTTAGTATCCACCTGTCTAAAGTTTTTTGATGAGTATGAACCATGTTTGGATGGGAACCCGACTAAGGACATTTTTACCAGTGTTGGTCAGAGGGCAAAAGGATATTTTTGGACTTATACATACTGATGTATGTGAGCCATACAAAACTATGTCTAGAAATGGTGTAAGATACTTCATAATTTACTGGTGATTAGAGTAGATATGGTTATGTTTACTTGATAAAGCATAAACACGAAGCCTTTGAAATGTTCAAGGTCTACCAAAGCAAAGTGGAAAATCAGCACAAATAGAACTATAAAAACACTTAGGTCAGATCAAGGTGGTAAATACTTGAGTTATGAATTTGATGAACATATAAAGAAATGTGACATCATTTCTCAGCTTACTCTACCGACAATGCTGCAACTTAATGGCATGTATGAAAAGAGAAACAATACATTGTTGGACATGGTTCAGTCGATGATGTGTCATACAAATTTGCCTCACTTCTTTAGGTGTTTTGTTTCTAAGACTGTTGTTGTCAATCTAGATTCAATTAAGAAAGTGGAAAGACGCCATATGAGATATGTCATGGGAAGAAGCCCGAAGTCCATCCTTAGGGTTTGGGGATGTGACGGTTATGTCACTGGTGAGTCTTCTAACAAACTGATCCCAGAGGCGAAAAGGTTTGTTTCATCGGCTACCCAAAAGGGTTTGGTTAGTACTTCTACAATCCTATTAAAAACTAGGTTTTCAACATACGGAGATGTCATTTCTTTGAGGAAAAAACTCCTCTCGCGTTTGATAGATGTGAATCATGTGCATCTTGATGAAATTCTAGTTTGGGTTCAAACCCTGGTTCGAACAGGAGGAGTACGCCATGCTAATGTGCTTTGGATGGTCCACATCTCAGGGGTCAGGCACCGATGACCATATTATACTACCAATGTGGCTGAGAGCCCTCACAGCATAGGCATAACAACACAATTATCAGTTGTGCGCTTCACCACAGAGCTAATAGCCCGTCCTGCGAAAAAGCAAAAAAACCCCATCCCCCTCTTTCTTATTTTGGCCCCATGTCACTACACAGGTGACATGGAGACGTAAATAAGGGATTTAATTTTTAATGAAAGTGCGTTGTTGTGTCAGAAAAAGGATAACTATTGTTAGAACTAAAATGAGAAAACATGAAGTGTTGAAGAAAACTGAAGCAAGGAACCAACAGCTAAACAAAGTGAAGAACATCCAGAAAAGGTTCCAGCTGAAGAGATAAAGAACAGAAAAGATTCAAGAACACTTCTCTTTGAAGCATTAGACAATTGAAGACAAATAAAACTCCTATATGAGGAAATATTGGGAAGAAGACTGAAATCTGGGACAAAGGAACTAGATTTCAGGGACAGACTCTAATAAGAATAAAGTACACAATTCCCAGATAAAGACAAAGAAATCTGGAATCTTGACAAGTGGGAAAGTTAAAAAGCATGCAACTTGACCTCAATCATACATGCAAGACTTATTTACCTTTTCAACCTGAAAAACTATAACTTGATGATAAACCAATTGTTTATTCATCAACTTGGGTCAACTCTTATGTATAAATAGAATACATCATAAGATGAAGAAGAGCACCCGGTGTGAATATGAAAGTGTGTGATATACAAAGCAAATACGATTGAAGAAAAAATAGGTATCCCGAAGATTATCTCTAATCACCGAGGGGTTTATACTTACGTTTACCAAGTACTATCCTTTACCCACACCGTTGGTTTAACCCGAAACGTGAAGTGAGGGAGAGTGTGTGTGTGATTAAAGTAAAGACTCGAGAATGTAAGTGGTTCGGTCAAGTTCGACCTACGTCCACTGTGAAGAGCCGGTTATTTTATTACTTTGTAGTTTACAAAGTATTACAAGAAGAACCTAGCTCTCTAGTACAAGTGATGATTTTCCGATCCTTTACAAAGGAGTCGATGTTTTCTATTTAAAGGGAAGGTGGTGGGCTGAGTTAAACGGCCCACGAAGGTTGTTCCGATCTGGGCTTCCACGTAGGCGTAGGATGAGAGGCCCAACAAATTGGCGGGACACTGGTGAACATGGTTGCTGACGTGGCGGAACCTGTAGCAGTTCTGGCCACGAGGACACGTGGCGCCTTCCGTTGGGCGCCGGCGGTATGTTGGTCTGACACAGCATGGTTGACTTACCTACTGGCATCTGATGTGACATCTGGCTGCAGGTAAGCATGCCTGCCTGCACTATAGACATCAGTATGGTGGAAGCATGGGGGCATTTTGTCCACTGCTCCTGTCAGTGGTCGTTGGACCACTTCGCCACGTGTTGCCATCCGGTTGGCGCATATCCTGCAATCGGATCTGAATGAATCTTCCAACCTCGATCTTTCGTACCTTGTACCAAAAGCTGGTGATAGGAGAATATTTCGCGTATGTGTGCACGTGCACTTGTTCACTTGAAGTGTCCATGTGAATAATGTTGTATCTTTGGTGAGGTATTATCTTTGCGCGGAGATATGTCCGCCAAAGGGCTCCGCCTACTGGCGACACTTCTTGGCGGCGGCTGTGACTAGCCTTTGGTGTGTTGGAGAGTGGCTAGACTGAAATGAAGTGTTAACCGCGGATGATAGCTCATTTGCTTGTTGGGGGGCTTTACTGTCTGCCTTGATTATTGGTGGAGAACGTCTTTTACTGTTCTACGTCAAGCTGTCACTGAGAGAAGACGTGTTGCGCCACGACCTGTGAAAGAGTTGGGCGGGGAACGTATTTTACTGTTCTATGTCAAGTTGTCGCTGAGAAATAACGCGTTCCACCATGACCTAAGAAGTAGTTGGGCGGAGAATGTCTTTTAGTTTTTGACGTAGAACTTGCGCCAACGCGAATCCTTGGACTAGTAGTAAATGTTGTAGTTGTTAATGTGGTTTCAGAGTTGAAGTAAATGTGGAATGATTGGCATTGAATGTATCGCCAATAATTTGAAATTAATGCGCCTGGAATTCGAATGAGTATTAACTTCGGAGGGAAGTTTTGAAATGGCAGATGTGTTAGACAGATGTCTGACACATTGTGTGACGCCTGTTCTATTAGACGTGTGCAGAGACCATTTTTTGTCTGGTGTCAGGCGCGTGTGTGCCACGCGCGCCACTTATGTATTGAGTGATCCAGATTGTGCCACGTGTCGGAGGGCACGTGGGGTTTGTCAGGCGCGTGGGATGATACGCGTCTAAATTGTTGAGAATGTGAGATCTAGCGACACGTGTCGCCCATCCGGAGTAGTGCTAGTTGTGGTGCAGAGGCACGCGCCAGTGTGAACTGTTTGATGATGCATGCGACACGTGTCATCATCTTGTGCTTCCAGACGAAAAGGTGTGACGGTTGCTTTTCTCTTGTGGGACCATCACAGTTAATGTGACGGGTATATATAGCTTGGGAGGCTTCCTGAAATCAGTTACACTTTCAAAATATCTTATAAAACTCTCTCTATTCTCCGATCTTCCTTCATATTTTCTGTTCAAATCGTTGAAGTTTCCGAGCAATCTTCAAGTATTCTGGCGACTTTTCCAGTGAATACTCAAGATTTCCTTGAAACTTCAAGTAAATCCTTGCTTTTCCGATGACCTTGTTCCTTATTTCTTTTCTTTCTAGAAAATGTCTGACGTCTCCACTGGTGTCTCACCGTCCGGTGAGACACATAGTAAGAGTCCGGTGGTGGAGGAGGTAGAAGGGGAGGGGTCATTGGTGCACGAGGGGAAGATTAATGAGAGAAAGATGATAACAAATACACCGTGTCAGTGGACTCCGGGTGCCTTTGCTGAGTTCTGCCGGGCTTATGAGATCTCACCGGAGTGGGAGCCGGAGTTGCCCACTTCAAATCTGACTGTGCTGACTCCCACTGATGGGAAGATAGTGCTGTATGAATCCCACTTCACTAACTTTGGATTCCGCATTCCCTGCACCCGCTTCCAACTAGATACTCTCATTGAGTATGGAGTGGCGGTGACGCAACGACATGCTTAGGCTTGTTCATTTTGAAGCCTCATGTTGCGCTCTTGACATTGAACTAATCGTTGAACGGTTCAATGTTTTTTACTACATGGCGCGCGACGAGATGTGGTTCTCGTTTAAGCCGCGTCCGAAGGTGCCACCGATGGCCACTCATGTGCCCAAGTCCCTCCACGGGTGGAAGGACAATTATTTTTATTTTTTGAAGAAGGGCTTTATTCCAGTGGCTATGCCTTGGAAAATTTTCGATGAGAACCAGCGGGTCCTGACCGCGCGGTGATGAAGGGTTACAAAGATGAACCCTGGTTAACGAAGCTGACCTCCAACGCCACGAAGTTGGAGTTCAAGGGTCTGACAGAGACCATCTTCCTGCTGCTGGGCACTAGCCGCATGGGCATACGCGCGGGAAAGAGCCCTACATTGTTGAGGAGGGTATGCATGTGTTTCCTCTTCTTATTTTTGTTAAAATTTTGTCGCTTTCTGTTATTAACCGTCTTTGTTGTGTGCAGGTTTGAGCAACTTTGATGTATATGCGGCCCGGGGGCCAAAGAGATGAAATGGAGGCGCCTGGCGGAGGGGCATGTATCTGTGCTGGAACAGTTTGTGGGTAATTTCTACTATCCCAACTTAGAGAATCCGCGACAGCATTTTTACGCCACTGGTGAGTCTTCGGCTCAGGGTTTATTAGTGTATCCGGTGCTGAGTCTACTGATTCATCAGTAGAAGTATCTCAGCCGCCAAAGACTTCCGGGGGGCGTGGGCGTTGGAAACACGCTCCACAGAAGCATGATTATTCCGCCCGGAAATTATTGGCCTCCTCTGACTCTGAGTCTTTGAGTGCAGTGGGAAAGTATGTGAAGAGTAGGCTCAAGTGGAAGGATGGCCTGCCCTCCGGCGATGAGGGTGAGGATGATGACTCCAAGTTAAAAAAAAGAGACGTTGCACTGGGTCATCCTCTCATGGGGAGGGTGGTGGCAAGAGTGGTTCCGGGAGCGCTGGAGGCTTCATAGGTGGTGAAGGGAGTGTTGGGGGTCCAAGGGTACTGGATGGAGTAGTGAAGGCTCCGAGCATGTTGCAGGTGGCGGGGGCAAGGGTAAGTCCCCTGGCAAACCCATTGGGCCGCAGGAGGAGGGAGCTCCTGTTTTCTCTGTTGATATAAGTGCTCCTCCTGTGCGCCAGCCCCTTCTTTAGAAGATTGTGAAGAAAAAGACTCCTTGTAAGTGTCCTTGTTTTCTCCTGTCTTTTTTACTTCTTGTTTTATGAAAATTTTTCTAACTGTTGGACGCATTGCAGTGGTTGCGCCAAAGATTATTCCGACCCAAACTCCACCAATACCTACCGTCGAGCAAATCACTGAGGCGGCTAGGCAAGAAGAGGAGCATTTGTGGAGGGAGAAGGAGGAGGCGGAGAAAAGGCTGCAGTTGATGAAGCCTCTAAAAAGGCTGAGGTTGAGAAGATTGAAAGGGAGTGTCTTCGCTTGGAGGAGCAGAAGTTCCAAGTGGAGAAGGCTCGCCTGGAAAAAGAGAAACTTGAGAAGGAGAGGGCAGAGAAGGCAAAGGCTGAAGCGGAGGCCAAGAAGCAGGCTGATGATGCTTCGAGGTTAGAGAAGGCCACGTCGGCGGGAGGCTCCGGGGATGGTAATTGGGATACTGGCCGGACGGGAAGTGCGCCGTCCGGTGCGGGGAGTAGGGGTTCAGCTGGAACTTATAATGGTTCCAGCTGGATAAGTGGTGACGGCATCTAGCGTCCCCGCTGGGCGGTCAGGGAAAACACTCTATTTCTAACTCCCTGGCCGCTGAGGAGTTTGTTGTAGAGGCGGTGCCTCCTTATGAAAGGGAGTATCAGGATAGCCTGAGTCGTCCTGACCTGATTGCAAATGTGTGTGTTAATTAGGCGACTCATCTGTCCATGATGGACTCATTGAGGAGGCGCGATGCCGCTAGTCAACGGGACATCACCCGTCTGGAGGCGGAGAAGGCTTATCTGGCTGAGAAGGAAGCTTCCTTCAACGCGGATGTGGAAAAGTATCGCCGCTGCACTCAAGATGCTGATGATCGTGTAAAAATACTTGAGTGTGAGGCGGCGGCTGACAAGAAGAGGTGGACAAAGTCTTGCCTCCGCACTAATGAAGAGAAGATGCGGCTCAAGGAGCGCATCCAAAAGCTGAGGGAGGAGAACAAGGCTGATGTCGCCGAGCTAGAGAAAAAATGTAAGGCCCTCTCCGAACGAACTGTCAAGTTTGTGGAGATGCGCAAGGAGCTGGAGTCAAAGGATGCTGACCTTGTGACCATTACTAAGTGTTTCTCCGTTCTCGAGAAGGAGAGGGTCGCCGTTCTCCAGGCGAAGGAAAAGTTGGAGCAGGAGTTGGGCTCCATGGAGGAGGCTCGTAATGCGGCACTAAAGGAGGCTGAAAATGCCAAAAAGCTTTTAGACGAGTCTGCCTTCGTCAAAGAGAAGATGCAGGAAGCGCTCGCTGGTTGATGACTAGCGGGATTGAAGGGGTAAGCTTCATCCTCTCCGTAGTTTAGTTATTTTATCTTATATGAAATATTTCTAACACTTTCCCTCTTTTTTGTAGATCTTCAAGCGGTTCTGGTATGAACAAAAGCTTGGTGATCAAGTCGCCGCCATAGCTAATGCCGCCAACGCCGATGGGTACAGTGAAGGCTATGAAGATGGCTTCTTACATGCCCGAAATGGCGGGCGAATAATAGATGCAGAGCACTATGGCAAGCCCCTGAAGGAAGAATACAAGGCGGAACTGGCCAAATTTGAGAAGGTCAAGTTCCCCATCCATTAGGTGGTGGTGGATTGCAATCGCCACATGGATCCTCGTGCTGCTCTAAGGTACTTCATTGAAAAATAAGACCAGCTTGGCGAGCAGGCGGAGAAGGAGCGCCAGGAGAAAGAGCTCCAGAAAGCCTCAAGCGAGGGGTTTTCTGGAAGTCAACCTGATCCTTATGTGGATCAGGTTGATTTTAGCGCTCTGATGATTAGGCGTAGAATGTGGTTTCTTTTTGTGAGCACCTGTAAGTACTTGTAAATAATCATTGGGTTTTTAATTCCCAACTATTAATGAACGCTTTTGTTTGTTATATCGTGTATATTGTTGCGCTAACTTCTGTTGTACTTATTTAACGAAGTCGTCACCCAGTGTATAAGTAGAAATTAGTGCCTGTGAATGGCTTCATGCTCCGGCGTTAAAGTGTTTGAAACTTTCGTCTTGAAGACTGTAGAGCGATCACAACTTATGCCGTTAGTCCTACTTAAGCGTTAGTAAACCTTGTCTTGAAGACTATTGTTCGCGTTTGTGGAGTGATGTGTTGTTCCAAGTCCGTCATGTATGAGAACATGTCTTGAAGACTAAGGTATTATACGTCTCCGCTTAAGCGACGATTAAGTCTAACAAGTAAACCATGTCTTGAAGACTGTAGCACAACGCGTGTGGCACGGTGTGGGTTGCGATTCCAACACACTAAGTGTGTCTTGAAGACTGCTACACCATCACTGCCTTGACACGCGGCTCTTTAGTCGACGTGGGTTTTAGCCTAGTCTTGAAGACCAAGGCGCGGAAAAAACAAGTAGAATAACAGATATAGGAAACAATTTTCATTGATTGAATAGACACAACGGCATGTGTAGCCGAAAATACAAGTGGATTACAAGTAACATGGGCGCAATTGTGCCGTGTTCCAAGATCATGGGATAGGGGTTCCGTCTAGTTTTTCTAACGCGTAAGCGCCTTTCCCAAAGTTGGTGATGTTTTCCGGGTTTTTCGGCATTGGAAGCCTCGTTGTTGCGGAAAACATAGTCGCCGACCTTGAACGCGCACTTTTTGACGCGCTGATTATAATAACGCTCTAGCTGTGTGTTGTACTTGGCCTCTTTTATGGCCGCTAAGTCGGCGTTCTTCAAGTAAATCAAGATTTAAGCGGAGCTCTTGGTTGTTGTTCCCTTTGTCATGAGTACTCTTGAAAAGGGGCGGCCAATTTCTGCGGGAAATACTGCTTCGGAACCATAAGTCAAGCTAAATGGAGTTTTGCGATTGCTTGTTTTGGTAAGGGTGCGGTAGGCCCATAGTACGTGCGGGAGTTCATCTACCAACCCTGTGCGCTTGGTTCCCAGTCTTGTTTTTATTCTCTCAATAATAGTTCTATTTTCCCTTTCGACTTGACCATTGCCTTGTGGATGCGCAACTGACGTAAAGATTTGGTTGACGCCCAATTGCGCTAACCATTCTTGCAGTGCTTGGTCTGAAAATTGCGTACCATTGTTGTCACAAGTTGCATTGGGAGGCCGAATCTGCAAATGATGAATTCCCAGATGAATTTCTTGACATGCGCCCCATCAATTTTGGCGAGGGGTTTTGCCTCAAACCCACTTGATGAAGTAGTCGATGGCAATGATCAGGAACTTGACATTTCCGAGAACTGTTGGGAATGGACCAACCAACCATTTATGGAAGTACAGGCGGCCGTAACAGGCACCAGATCATCAGTTTGGAAGGGCATTTGCGCAGTTCTTTGACTGCGTCCAAGTGCATTCCCGGCCAGTAGTACCCAGCATTCATCAGTTTGGAAACTACCATCCTTGGGCTCGCGTTTAGTCCGCAGATTCCCTCATGAATATATCTGATGAAGAAGGAAGCATCTGCGGAGTCGATACAGCGAAGAAGTGGCCCTAGGTAGGAGCGGCGATAGAGTATGCCGTCGGTGAGCTGATAATGAAGAGCCTTGTGTTTGATCTTCCGGGCCTCTGACTTATCGTCAGGCAGGGTTCCGGAAGACAGATAGGCTTTGATTGGCCTCATCCAGGACGCGTTGCCTGTTTGGATGACATTTACTTATCGCAGAGGGACAGATGGTTTATCGAGTACTTCGACGCGGACCTCTTTTGCCATGTGTTGACTGTGGAAGCCATTTTTCTCAGCGCGTCAACGGGTTTGTTTTCGCTGCGCCTAATGTGTTCTACAGTGCAGGAATCAAATCTGCGCATGAGTTGTTTGGCTTGCTCCAAATAGAGAGCCATGGTTTCATCCCGGGCTTCGTAAGTCCCGTTTATCTGTCGTGCAATGAGTAATGAGTCCACGTATGCCTCCACGTGCCTGGCCCCCATTTTTTCCATAATGCGGAGGCCTGTCAGCAATGCTTCATATTCCGCCTCGTTATTCGTACTTTTGAAGTCGAGGTGGATGGCGTATGTGAACTCATGTTTATCTGGGCTGATAAGGCGGAGACCTGCGCCAGAACCATCATCATTAGAGGCCCCGTCTGTGAAGAGGGACAACTTCTGCGATGGGTCTTGAGTTGGCGCGGGGGACTGTTCGGCTTTGCATTCTTTGATTTTGTCGGCGGGTATTTCTGTGGCGAAATCAGCTAGGACTTGACCTTTGATTGCGGGTCTGGGCTTGTAAAAAAAAGTATGCTCTGCGAGCTCAATAGCCCGTTTTGCAAGGCGACTCAAAAGTTCCGGTTTGTAAAGATAGTCGCTGATTCTGTTGTCCGTGAGGACGGTGATGGGATGACCCTAGAAATACCTCCGCAGTCTTCGAGATGCATGTATAAGAGCAAGAACCAGTTTTCCATGATAGTGTACCTCGTTTCCGCATCTAGCAAGGTGCGCCAGATGTAATAAATTGGTGTTTGAACCCCTTTGCAATCCACCAAGAGGACCGAGCCTACCGCCCGCTCTGTGACGAAGAGGAAAAGTGTGAGCGGTTCCTTGGGTAGAGGCGCTGTCAAGGTTGGGAGGTTCATGAGGCATTGTTTCATTGCTTGAAAGGTTGTTTCCGCTTCTGCTGTCCAACGGAAGTTGCTCTTTTTTAAACAATTCTTCAAAGTATCCACGAATGGGAAGGACGTTGAAGCATAATGTGATAAGAAGCGGTTGAGGGCAACCAGGCGGCCCATCAGTGTTTGCACTTCTTTGATAGAGGCGGGAGAAGGCATCCTTTCAATGGCTTGGACCTTTTCAGAGTTTGCGCAAAAAACCATCTCGCGTGACGATAATGCCAAGAAATTTACCTTCCTCCATTCCAAAAGAGCATATGCCGGGATTTAGCTTCATGCGCATCTTGCGCAGTTGATCAAAATTTTGCTGGATATCCTGCAGCATGTCTCCTTCTTCTTGCTTTTGATTACAAGGTCATCGACGTACACTTCAAGCCGTACTCCGATTTCGTCGACGAAGGCGGTGTCCATGAGGTGTTGATAGGTGGCCCCTGCAGTCATTAAACCAAAAGGCATTTTGGTGTAACAGAAAGTACCAATATTTGTGCGGAACGCCGTCTTGTCCTCATCTTCCTTTGCCCTTTGTATTTGGTGGTACCCCTTATACGCGTCAAGGAAGCATTTGAAGCGATAAGGGGCTAGAGAATCCACTTTTAAGTTAATTTCTAGCAGTGGATAACAGTCTTTGGACACGTCTTATCGAGGTCCTTGTAGTCAACACACATGCGCCAGCCCCCATTTGCCTTTGCGACCATGACAGGGTTCGCGACCCAAGTTTTGTATCGAATGGGTCGCAGGATGCCCGCATTGAGCAGCTCGGTGACTTGCTCGTTCATGGCCTTTGTTTTCTCCAGACACATGCTCTGCTTCTTTTGGACCACTGGCTCTACCGAGAGGTACACGTTGAGTCTGTGTTCCGCTATGTCCCGTGGAACACCAACCATATCCGCTGGTTGCCATTAAAAACGTCCATGTTGCGGACCAGTAATTGCTTAAGTTGATTGCGGATGGTGTCAGAGATTACATGGCCAATGACCACCATTTGCTCCGGAAATTTAGGGTTAAGAACCCATTTTTCCGGCTCTGTGCGGGTATCCGTCTTGACCATTTTCGAGGGTTTGGCGGCTTCCCCCGAGTGACAGTCTTTGTTTCCTCGAATGAATGCGATGCCGGTCTTGGATGGAAAACCAACCATTGCATGGTCGGTAGAAGCATTCGCATTAAAGCGCGCGATGCGCTCGCGGCGAATAAGATGTCGTGGTTTTAGTTGGCTGGTAGGACCATGAAGTCGCATATTTCGGTGCGCTCATGGATGCCATCTGACATCGTGACAGGCATGGAAATCATGCCGCGGGGCATAATTGTTTCGTGGATGAAGCCAGAGATTGGCTCGTTGACTGGTACGAGCTTTGCCTTGTCTTCTTCATCCAATTGCTGGAAACACAGATCACAAATGATGTCAGTGTTGCTTCTGCCGTCTAGGAACATGTACCGTGTGCGGTAATGTCCGAAGACGGCTGCGATGACTAGGGGTGCGGTGCAGGATGCTCCGCCACGGACTTTTAGGAGGAAGAGGTCGGCCTCCTTCCAAGAGTCGTTATTTTGTTGTACATGGGAGCATTTCCCGTGGTTGGCCTTCTTTCCGTGCCTTTTCATATTCATTGGTGGCGCGGAGTGATGGTGGCCGAGTGTCCATTTAGGTCACAGATTTTCTTTCGCGAACCTTCCGCTTGGTTGTCATCGCCAGCTTGCCCCCGAGCGGCGCGATGGACATTTTTGACCAGGTGGTCGAGCCGTCCAGATTTCAGCGCAGCCTCAATCTCCATCTTCAGACTGTAACAGTTGTCTGTAAGATGGGCGAAATCGTTGTGATAGTCGCAGAATTTGCTTGTATCCACGTTTCTTCTCTTCCCAAGGGGCTTGGGCTCCTTGAGAGTCACATGTTCTGTCTTGAGAACTTGGGACGAGATTTTTGTTAACAGGGTCCAGTCGTGGTTTTTCTTAGAGTGACCACACTGGTCCCGCGATTGTTTGTTGCTAATAAATTTGCGGGTATCATTGGTGGGGGAGTATTTCCCTCGTCCGTTGAGCCCGAGATTCGGGTCAATACAGACTTGCCTTTATTTTATTATTATTATTATTATTATTATTATTATTATTATTATTATTATTATTATTATTATTATGTTGTTGTTGTTGTTGTTGTTGTTGTTGTTATTGGTGGCCGTGCATCTGGTGGAACGATTTTTCGAAGGAGGCGTAAATTTTGGCGGAGTGGATGAGCTCGTCCCAAGATTCCGGGATACCATCCTTGCCCGTGAGGCATTTCATGAGTTTCGGGCTGCGTACGTTATGAATGAACGCAGCACGGGTGAGCTCTTCGCCACAGCCTATTTGAAGGGCCTCCTTATTGAACCGAACAAAGTCCTCGGACTTATGCTCATAGCGTTGGCATAACATTATGTGCGTCTTATCTTTCTTATGTTTTTGCAGATGCGAAAAGTGGCTACCAAACTTGTCGGTGAGATCATCAAAGTCCGTGCTGCTCCCCGCGGGGAGATTATCGAACCAAACTCTAGCTGCACCCATCAGTGTTTGGGCGAAAAGATGGCACCAAACCTGGACTGGCCAGTTAACAGACATCCCCGCACATTCAAAGTCGTGAACATGGTCATCCGGGTCATGCAGGTTATCGTACTTGTCGATGCTGCTAGGAAGTTTCGCTTTCCTTGGGATCCTAGTGGCCGCTATGCGAGCGACGAACTTTGATTTCTCGGTGAAAGATCTTGGTCTAAGTGGTTTGACCAAGTCATCGACCACATCCTTGCGGTGTGAACGGAGGGAGTGGCTCTTTCCGCTGTAGCCAGAGTCGGTGCTGGACGTGTCGTAACCGTTCGACTCGTCATGCGACGTCGCATAGCCCCGAGCCCTAGTGTTTCCGCCGAGCTCCCCGCTACGACTGTCACGTCGACCTGTAACTACTTTAGTCTTATGACTCTTTTTATGAGGAGAGTCATACGTGAGGGCCTTGCCTTTATTTTCGCTTGCTTCAACAACATTCGCTGGAAGATAGCAGCACCCTTAGTGTTCTGACGGAGGAGCCACTAGACTTGGTCCTCGTCGGAGTTGTTGTCATTGTCCTCCTCACTTTCCACATCACGTATCTCGAAGGCTGGCTTCTCGAAACGAGAGGTGGTTTGCTTGGTGACATTACCAGGAGTTTTGGTATTTCCGAGGAGTTGGACGTCAACGTCCTCGGCTGGGTTGGCAGTAGAAGTAGCAGGGTTGGGCTGGGCCATGGGTGGGTTAAAAGACGAAAAAAGTAGTGTGTTCTAGCCGGTACGGATTGAGCTAATGAAGAAACAATAGGTACCCTGGAGGTTATCTCTAATCACTAAGGGTTTATACTTACGTTTACCCAAGTACTATCCTTTACCCACACCATTGGTTTAACCCGAAACATGAAGTGAGGTGAGTGTGTGTGTGTGTGATTAAAGTAGAGACACGAGAATGTAAGTGGTTCAGTCAAGTTTGACCTACGTCCATTGTGAAGAGCCGGTTATGTTAATACTTTGGAGTTTACAAAGTATTACAAGAAGAACCTAGCTCTCTAGTACAAGTGATGATTTTCCGATCCTTTACGAAGGAGTCGATGTCTTCTATTTATGGGGAAGGTGGCGGGCCGAGTTAAATGGCCCACGTAGGTTGTTCTCTATCTGGGCTTCCACGTGGGTCTGGGATGAGAGGCCCAGCAAATTGGCAGGAAACTGGTGAACATGGTTGCTGACGTGGCGGAACCCTGTAGCATGTCTGGCCACGAGGACACTGGCGCCTTCTGGTGGGGCGCCGACAGTTTGTTGGTCTGACAAAGCATGGTTGACTTACATGCTGGCGTCTGATGTGACGTCTGGCAGCAGGTAAGCATGCCTGCCTACACTGTAGACATCAGTATGGTGGAAGCATGGGGGCAGTTTGCCACTGTTCACCAGTGGTCCTTCGACCACTTCGCCACGTGTCGCCATCTGGTTGGCGCATATCCTGCCCGGATCTGTATGAATCTTCCAACCTTGATCTTCCGTACCTTGTACCAAAAGCTGGTGATAGGAGAATATTCCGCGTATGTGTGCACGTGGGCTTGTTCACTTGAAGTGTCCATGTGAATAAGGTTGTATCTTTGGAGCGGTATTATCTTTGCGTGGAGATATGTCCGCCAAAGGGCTCCACCAACTGGCGGCACTTCTTCGCAGCGGCTGTGACTATCCTTTGGCGTGTTGGAGAGTGCGATAGGGGTGCCTTTTCCGCGGGGATTAAGCTCCCTATCCCTTCAACGATCGAGTCATAAATATATCTTCTTACAGATACTCCACACCACATTCACACAAGTCATAAGAATTCTTTTGAGTCATTCATTTGTAAAGTTAAACGTGATCCCTGTCAAAAGGTGATCATTACATAAAACTCAAAACTTCTTACTTGTGTGATACAAAAGTGAGGCTGATAGTTTTGGGACCAACACTATGTATCAGAGTAGCTTGAATAAGTTATTTAAAAAAGATCCTATCTGTTAAAAGAACTATTTAAGCTCAAATCTTAAACGTTTTAACCAAGTATCTTAAGAAACCACTTTTAACAAATGGCAACCTTTCAATCTTGGAATTCTGCATTTCAGATGCGTTCAATGTCTAAGACTCCACTCTTGTGAGAGAGGAATACCCCCTATGGCAGGTAAGGATGATTAACTTCTTAAATAGACATGATCATAATCTGTACCAATCCATTGTAAGCAGATCATACCTTCCCATGACTGAAATTCCAGAAGTTCCTGCAAGTGATAGAACACCAGCAATTCCTGCCTCTCTTGTGTCCAAAGATAAGAAATATTGAGGAGATGAGGACAAGGAAGCAATGGCTATAGATGAAAGAGCCAAATATTTAATGATCATGGCTTTTCCAAATGACATATTTTCTCATGTAGATGTTTGTTCATCTGCAAAGGAAATATGTGATCAGTTGGAAAACTGTGCGAAGCAAGAGAGAAATGAGAAGAAACAAAAGAACAAATTATGTTCAAGTTATGAATATTTCAAAAGTCTTCAAAATGAAAATTTGTCTCAAACTTACAATAGATTTTTAAAAAACTTAAATGAGTTAAAGAAATATGGGGTAACAAAGTCGAATGACGAAAAGAATGTTAAGTTCTTAGGAGCCCTACCCAGAGAGTGGAAAACACTAACACTGATGCTAGCCTCAACCTTAGAGCTGAATGATCTAAATCTCCATGATATCTGTAGCATTCTTATCCCTAGAGAAGATGAAATATTTGAAAATTCTTGTAAAAAAGGAGGTCAAATAGCAATATATTCCTCAACGTAGAAACCAGAATCCAGCTCCTCACAAACATTTCCAACATCAAGTGAAACAGAAGCATCTGATCCCAGATCAGACTATCTGGCCTTCATAGAAGCCACTGCACTTCTTACTAAAACCTTTGACCATAGAATGTCAGGAAACAATTCCAACCACACATTCAAAGGCAAGGTAGATGGATCCAAGGACAGAAAGATAGAAAAGGATGAAGTGACCTATTTCAGATGCAAACAAAAAGGTCACTACTCAAATGAGGGCAAGAGCAAACAGCTAAGAGATGTTACATACTACGAAATAAAGCTTGAAGAAGCTAAAAAGCAACAGATGGGACTGGTTGGTGAAGATACATGACTATCAGACAATTCATCAGATGATGATGAAGAAATAGCTAACCTTTGTCTCATGGCAGCTGGAAATGAATCTGAGGATGAAACTCCGGATTCATAGGTAATGTCCCCTAGTCGTACTTTTGAATTTGAAAGCTTAAAATTAGAACATAAACAATTATAAGATAAGCTTCAAAGAGAAACAGACAAGTTTGAAAGCACAATCTGTGAGCTTACCAGAATTCACAATCAGAAAGCTGAAGAAATTAAAAAGGAAAAAAAAATTCTGGAAAAAGAAAACCTTTCACTAAAAGCAAAAGTCAGTTTTTAAGAAACAGAAAGGTTGCAATTGTACAAAAACTTACAAGATAACTCAATCAATGTAAGAAGTTTTCAACAAGCTAAAGAGTTTATTGACTACATTGAGGCTAAGCCCAGAAATTATGGACAAGGCCTAGAATATGTTAAAGGGACAAGTTCAAACTCAAAAACTGTTTTCTTAAAAGAAAGAGAAGAAAAATCTAGGACTGAAATAAAGGATTATAAAAACCAGATACAATAAGGAAAACAGAATCAAACCTTGATTTAAACCAAGTGGATCAAGAAATTCCAGAATTCTGGAATACTATATCAGATAACATATCTGATATCAATTGTTGCATGTGTGTTAAAATTCTATAAGTAGTCCAAACACACATCACCAGGACAACAAACAAGGACTCTCATATCCAACAAAACACTTGTTGAAGCTGCAAGAACTATGATGGCTTTTTCAAATCTGCCAACATATTTCTGGGTTGAGGCAATTGCCAATGCTTGCTTCACATAGAATAGGACTCTAATCAACAAAAGATTTCACAAAACACCTCATCAAATACTTTTCAAAAGACTACCAAGTGTTAAATTCTTACATATCTTTGGATGTACATGCTACATCTTTAAAGATTTTAAAAGTTTAGAAAAATTTGACAGAAAAGCTGAAAAAGGAGTATTTCTGGGATACTCTCTGGCATCAAAAGCCTATAGAGTTTATGCGTTAAACTCTAAAATAGTCAGATAAAGTATGTATGTATCTTTAATGATTCATCATTAAAATTCAATCCAAAAAACTCTAAATTTGAAAACAGAAAACTTTTCAAAGTTCCAGATAATATTGAACAAATGTTAAATGAATTATGTGAAGAAATTCTGGGATGTCAATGGTAAAGGAAATTCAAAGACCTGAATGAGTCAAGCTTAAACAATTTGAGTACTAATGAGATTGGTGAATCATCTGGAATTAACACTGAAAAAATTAAATCTAGAAACAATGATTCCAGATAATGCACAATCTCAGGGGGAACATCAGAATGAAACATCAGACATTAATAATATTAACCCTTTTCACAATATGAGGTGGACCAAAGACCATTTACCTGAAAACATAATTGGTGATCCACAAAAAGGGGTACAAACAAGAGCTGCAAGTGCTAATGAATGTCTGTGTGCAGGTTTTCTAAGCTTAACAAAACCAAAATCTATGTCTGAAACTTTTTAGGATCCAAACTAGATATGTGCTATGCAGGAAAAACTGGATCAGTTTGAAAAGAGCAAAGTTTGGACTTTGGTTCCAAAACCAAAGGACAAAATCTGTCATTGTACTAAATGGATCTCAAAAATAAGTCAGATAAACAAGTTGTTATAACAAGAAACAAAGCCAAATTGGTGGTCAAAGGTTACAGTCAAAAAGAAGGAATTGACTTTGATGAAACCTTTACTCCAGTGGCCAGATTAGAGGCTGTAAGAATCTTTCTTGCTTATGCTGCTCACAAAGACTTCAAAGTTTACCAAATGGATGTGAAGTCAACATTTCTGAATGGCAAGATTGAACAAGAGGTGTATGATCAATAACAACAAGGGTTTGTAGATCTCAGCTTTCCAAAAACATGTCTTCAAACTATACAAAGCCTTGTATGGCTTGAAACAAGGTCCTAGAGCATGGTATGACACCTTGTCAAAATTCCTATAGGAATTGGGTTTCATCAAGGGAACAATTGACACAACACTTTTCACAAAAACATATAAAGGTCATATAATTTTGGTACAAAGCTACGTGGATGGCACAATTTTTGGGTTAACATATCCAGATTTTTGCAAAAAAATGAAAAAAACTGATGACCAGCCATTTGAAATGAGTATGATGGGTGAATTAAACTATTCTTGGGCTTACAAGTCAAACAAACACCAGAAGGATATTTCTTTGTCAATCTAAATATGTCAAAACTATTTTAAAGAAATGCCTTCTAGAAAAATGTAGTTCATCTAGAACACCAATGGCAACTAGTTCCACACTGGGATTTGATCCAGATGGAATTTCAGTGTTTATTCAGATATATAGAGGGATGATTGGATCTCTTCTATATCTCACTGCGAGCAGACCAGATATTATGTTTGCGACATGCTTTCTTGCAAGATATTAGTGCAACCCAAAGGAATCTCATCTAACTGCTGTAAAAAGAGTGTTCACGTATTTGAAAGGAACTCCCAATCTTGGATTGTGGTATGAAAAGGTACAAATTTAGATCTTATAGCTTACACTGATGCAGATCATGCAGGCTGTAAAATGGATAGGAAAGGTACATCAGGGAGCTGTCAAATGCTGGGAGAAAAACTGGTGTGTTGGGCATCAAAGAAACAGAATTGTGTATCGACATTCACAGCAGAAGCAATATGTAGCAGCAGCTGTTCACAGGTGATATGGATGCTGATTCAACTAAAAGACTGTGGATTAAATATTGCAAAAACACCAATTCTGTGTGATTCCAAAAGTGCAATAGCTATAACATCAAATCCAGTTCAACACTCAAAGACCAAGCACATAGATGTCAGGTATCATTTTATTAAAGACCATGTTGTGAAAGGTGACATTGAAATGTATTTTGTTCCCACAGCTGAACAACTTGCTGATATTTTCACCAAACCTTTGGATGAAAAGCATCACAACTATAACATAAGCAAGTTGGGTATGCTAAACATGGATTTAAGTCAAGTATCTGGTATGCAAATAATAGAATCTGGACTTGAAACCAATGTGTCAATGTTAGATGACACACACATTTAAAAATCTGGAGAACAAATCTCCCGTGATCATCTAAAAATTGAGACAACTGTCTTAAATGATAAGCCGGAAACTGGAACAAAAATATTAGATATTGAGAATTCTGGTGAACTGTTGGAAAAATCTCAGAAATCTGGAATGGAAACATCCCAGATTATCAGGAGAGAGAAAATGTGACTCATAATCCATGCATGCATGCAAGTAACTAGTTATAATATACTAGTTTTAATTTTTTTCTTTTGTTTATTACTTCTTTAGGATTTGGAATATTTTTTTTTATTTTTTTAGATAATGATCAGATTTTAAAATTAGTTTTTTCTTTACGTATACACTAAGTCTAAAGTCTACAAAAATAAGTAGCTTTGCCATGTGGAGGATAAGTATATGAGAAATAATAGGTAACTAATACAAGGTCTCTCACAAATATTTCTATATACCGAAGAGAACCTGGCATAATTACTTAAACCCATAGATCATCTCAAATGCGGGGGCGTAAGTGGATCTTCCATACCTACCATTTAATGGGACAGATTGGATTGTCCATAACTATACCAACACTTGAGGTCATTTTCATTGCATATTCTCTATACCTTTTTCTTCCATTCTAAACACAAAAACATTAAATCCTTTTTACCAAAAATGGCACTAGAAATGGTTGCTACCCACAACCTCAGAGTGAGAGCCAACTCGGATAGGGAGTTCCAACTGGTGGCACCTATGTTGGCCTTTCTCTTGAGAAGGCCCATTGGATTTGCCATCAGTGTTCACATTGATGTGTTTGAGGAAATCCTACAATAGTTTTGGAACACAGCTGTGGTGGTCACTGATAAGCTTCGTAGGACTGTGCTTAAGGCTACTGCCTTGGGAGTCAAGATAGTAGTGAATGAGAGGACAATCAGAACTGCTCTTAACCTCAATGATAACTCCACCACTCTGAAAGTGAATAAAGAAAAAGTTACTAACACCTTTAAGCTGATGGGATACAGTGGTGTCCGAAAAAACTCAACATGTGGAAAAGATTGCTTTGGACTTACCCTGGCAGTTTTTGATGACTCGGGTGGGTGTTTGCTTCACCAGGAAGATATCCAACTTCAACCTGATCTCGCTGAGAGTCCAGGAAGTCATTCACACTTTAGTATGGGGAGAACCGTACAACTACTCATACTATTTGTTGAAGGACATGAAGGAGAACATGTACAATAGGAACAAGTTCCTGGTGTATCCCAGAATTATGACCAAAATCATCACAAGTAAATTGAACTTTGGAGGTATACCAACAGGATTCACTAAAATCCAAATGGTAAACCAAGCCAATATCCAATATGGAACCCTGATGTTAAGCCTGAATCACATAGGCAAAGACAGTCTCATGTATGACATGCTGATTGTGGATGATGAAGACTAGATGTAGTTGTTAATGTTTGTAATTTGCTTGTTTTAGTTGTTTATCTTTTCAACTTATATATGTGACACCCGACAAACTTAGGTTAGTAACTTTGGCAAAACCAGTAAGTCTACCTTAGCGAGTCATGCATACTTTATACTTAACTGGGTCAGTTGAATCGTTTTGATGGTTCTGGGAATCATCGGGAGTCATTAAAATGATCCAAGGGATCATTGGGAGTCGGTCCATAACCATGTGTACAAGGATTGGTGATTTGTAGAATCGTTGGATTTAATGCACACACGTGAGTCTCGAGTCATTTAATGCACACACGCAAGTCTCGAGTTTCGGGGATTGGTGAACGGATGTGAACATGTTGGTTATAAAGTATTATGTGTTTATAATCATTATATAACTTGTCGGTATGTGAATATGTGCTTATATGTGTTAAAATAGTGTTTAACGCGCCGAAAACTCACAACAGCCATCAAGGGGCGGTTAGGACTCCTAGCGGCCACCTGCATGGGCAATTAGGGTGCTACTCGCCACCTGTAAGGGGCGAGTAGCCCCTACTCGCATGTAACGGTAGCCATTAGGATTCCTAATGGCCACCTCTAATTCCTACTCGCGTGTAACATCAGAAATGACTAGAAACAGATATAAATACCATAGTTGACTTGTAAAACATCATTTATGAAACCCTAACTCGCCCCAAACCTCTCTCACAACATCCTTAACCTCTGGAACTTGTTTTTGCCCAAAAACCTACCATTCCAGGCTTTACAAATCCTCTTTAGCAAAATCTAAGGTGTGTTGTCCATCCTAAGCTTCTATCATGTTGTTATTTTGATCCCTAGAGGTCGAGACATGGTTTTGTGAAGTTTGTGTCTTTGAAAAACCTTTGAAGAACAGTTTTAAAACAAGTCTAATCCATTATATGAGTTATATGTTAATGATTCATGCAAAGAATGGATTTTGATAATTAAAACATGGGAATTCTTATGTGTTTGATGTTTTACTGATATGGATAAGTTGTTAGGATGATTATCTAGGAGTTTGAAGGTTGTTTGATGTGTTTTGATGATAATATACGTTTTAACCCATTTGAGTGATTTAGGAGGATTTAGGATGTTATGAGGTGATTTGATGATTGTACAATGTTAGGGTTTATACTAGAATGATGTAGTAACACTAGGATGATGATTTGCAACGTAATTATGTGATGAAATCAGATTATTTGCCATTTAGGGTAAGTTGTGCATGCTTTGATGTGATGTTTTCATAATATTATTCCATTTTGGGAAATGCTTGCAATTAGGGTGATAGACTGATGATAAGTTGGGGGTTTTCATTTAGGATATGTTGCTTGATGATTTTGGATTGATTTTGGGTGTTTTATATGTTTCGGATCTGATTTGGAGGGTTAAACACGCGAAAAGTGGCTCTGGTCTGCAGGGGGGCGACTAAGATTCCTACCCGCCTGTCTAGGGGGAGTAGGGTGCTACTCGCCTGTAGAGGTGGCAATTAGGATTCCTAATGGCCAGATTGATTCCTAGTTGCGTGTTTTGATGCCTAGTCGTGTGTTTTGCTGCTGTAAGTATATTTTGAGATCCCGAAACATGGTTTGACACGTAGGAACATATTTAGAACCACGTAGCATGCCTAGAAACCTGATAACACATGTTCGGACTCGTATATGCAATATGTGAACTGTATGCTAGACTCGGTGAACTATTGTGTGTTTTAAGAACATAGTTGCGTATGATTACTTGATTTCTTGTACTTGGCTAACACATGGGATGTCGGGTCACCAATGGGATGTCGCGTCTTGTCTTGTCTGCTCGGGTTAACATTCAAACGTGTTTTCAAACGTAAAATGGTTATGGTCTGGACATTCAGGGACTAGTTAACCTACGGGTTATGAGTCCGGGTACTCACACACATCTCATGATAGGTCGCCGTCATTAGAGAACTATCATAGCATTTTCGAATTAACTGTTTTCAAGAAGGTAACCTAAGGTGAGTTCACGCCCCCACTTTTACTAGTTTTGTTTACGAGGGAGAAACATGCTACACCTTTCGAATTCACAAAATCATGTTATACTATGGTTATCATTAGTTTACTATATGACTCATCTAAATCCCAAGGAAACCACTAATACGGGAATGTAGCGGGGAAATGTGGATAGATCTATTGGACCCGACAAACCCCACCCGGGCCGACGCGGTCGGACAGGTGCAAAATGTCTCGATCACACAAGGCCTACCGGAGATGACGGTAGTCCGAAGGGTACACACTATGGAAAATCACAGTCAGTAACGGTTTCAATCATAGTAGTAATACACTTAACGCCTAGCTAGCGTTCACACAACATAGTAGTAACGAAAATGGCTTTTAAAGACTGATGAAACGTTTTATATAAAACCTGTGAACTCACCAGCATTATATGTTGACATTTTTAGCATGTTTTCTCAGGTCGCTAAGGTAGCAGCAGTCGGATTAGGCGCACGAAGTCGCACTTGCATCTAGGATCATGTCCTGGGTGTCAAAACATTAAACATATGTTTTATCTTTACTTTGGTTTTGTAAACTTGAATTGCTTTCACATTAAACAAATGTGACTAAGTAAAGTCAAAATCTAGTACAATATGGGAAAATTTGGAACCAAAAAGGCAATAAAATGTATTTTTGCCTGGTTCCCAGACAATCTTTGACCTTTAAAAGTCAATATGACTTAAAGGGGCTCAAATCTGGAAGACCAATGTCAATTTTTGACATTGTGACCAAAGAATGTCATTTTCTTAAAAAAAATGTTTTATGACAATTGTAAAATTTAAAAAACAAATTCAAATGTACATTACAATTGTCAAATGAAAATCTAAACAAGAAGCTTAAACCAAGAACAAATTTCTTTTTAGATTCAATTCTCAAAAAAAAATCTTAAAATACACCATCAAAGGCTAAGAATTAAAAAGAATTTTTAACATTTCGACAAAATGTATGAATGTTACAAGTTCTTAACATTTTTTTAAAAAATTTTCTTTTTGTCAAAGTGACCATCTCTCTCTTTCTCTATCTAAAAAAAATCGATATATATGGGAGTGAAAACTCAAAACAAATGAAAAATGAGTGCAAAAATGGTTCGTCCTGCTTCGTAAGTCGGATTCAAACTTTGACACACTCATTTTTTTCATTTGGTGTCACATTAATTTCATGGCCACTTTTACTAGAGGCCACTTCGAGTTTCATTCTCATTCATTTAATTTTATAGACAAAATCAACAGAATGGATGAGTGATTTTCACAGAAATCTAGAGAAAAACTTAAAAGAATTTAAATCCCAGAATTCTGGATATTTTGTTCCAATAACTGGAGTCTTAGATTTCATTCCAGAAATCTGGAACCACGGATGACTTCAATTGCAAGTTGAGGAGACTAGTGGTATAAAAGGTGGGACCTACAATTCCACGTGTCTTGACAGGATTGATTCAAGATCAAAAAGTACCTTTTGTTCTTGAAAGGGGGAAGATCTAAGACATCAGGGGACACGATGAATTATAAAGTAAAAACGACAGAGTAAAATATAACTATTGCATCATCAAGTGGGCTATATCAATCAAAGGCGACATCAATAACCATTTAAAACTCAAGTATCCGAAAAGTTGCCATCATCAACGAACTTCAAATATATACACCCATCTGATATTTACTAAGGATCCACAACCAGAACCCAAATCAGCCAAAATCTTTCAACTTTACTCCTAAAGATTCTCAAAAATGTCTACCTCAAACATAAACCGAACCTTCAATCTTTGTTCCACCACAGATCTTACCAAGTAAGATATGGATAGCCTATTGTGATGGGAAAGCAAACAACATAATTGATGACCTTGATCACACCAAATATAATGAAAGGCACCATATCATCATTGAGTACTTGAAACACTGACCTCTTACTAGAGCTATAAAAAAATCTAAGTCAGTACCAATAAAGTGTTACAACAAGTATGGGAAACAATGAACGTAGAAGAAACAGAAGATGGTTTAGAAGAAGTACTAGTCACTCATGTCTGGGATAATCAGACACTGAGGATTGACTTTAAAGACATAAGAGATACTTTGGAGTTACCAACTGAAACAGAGTATGATGAGTTACCAATAGTGGAAAATGTGGGTAAAGCTTTAGAAGAAGTAGGCTACAAATCTAACTTCAACAAGTTAGGAGATTTGAAGATATGGAATTATTACCCTTCTGAAGTCTATTGTTTATGATTATAAATAAGTGCCTGACTTGAAAGACAGGGGGAATGGATCAGGAAAGCCAATATTCATTGAACATTATGTATGGCTTAATTACCGAAGCTAAACTGGATTATGCTGCATTGATCTGGCACCAGATCAAGAGGAAAAACTTTCACTCAAAGACACCTAAGAAGGGAGATAAATAAACCCAAAACCAACTTTACCATCTTAAATTCTTAGCACTTCTTATTTCAAAGAAGATTGAAAAAGCCTAGATGCAATTTGAAGACAATGAGCTTATGTTCAACTTCACTACCATGCCAGCCTGGAAGGAAAAGATTGCAAAATGGAATGAAGAAGATCATCTGCCACATCTGACTGAAGGTATGATTACTTTTATACCTGAATTTCCACAATCTTAAAGAATCACTTGAGACTTATGAAAACACAAGATAGCAACAGCCAATGTGGCTTAAACTCCAAGTCTCAGTAAAATTTCAAAAATACCCTCCAGCTAAACAAACCACGATCTCCATAAGAGTTAGGAATTCCGAGAAATCCTCAACAAAATCTGAACCGATCCCTACCCTGACCCACATACCATATCACCAACTGTTTCATTTGACTTACCAGTAATTCAAGGCACCATCAATTTCAGTCCTGAATCTGATTCAGAGAAGGGAGCTGAAACCACAACAGGCAGGCACCATGAAAGTGGTACCTTGAGCCTTGTTTATGGAATAAGGCATGCGTTGCCTACTTCAACAACTCATGGAGGACAAACCTCTGGGATATAAGGAAAATCTAGTAATGCATTAGTTGCATAACTCTGGTGATGGAAGGACTGCCACACCTTCTTTAGATGATGTGAACCCTCCATCCACAATAGAAGTAGATGTGTTTACTTCTGGTCAGTTAGCAGGAACATCAATTGTTCCAAATTTACCACAAGTCCTGTCCCAACAAAATTTGAATTCCGGATTTTTGCTAAGACTATTCAGGCTTCTCTAAAAAAATTTGCAGGATACTTTAGAGAGAAGGGAAGCAGAGAAGGAGAAAGAACTAAAAGTGAAGCAAGAAACATTATTGAAGAATCAGGAGTCACAGAACTTTGACATTCAAAAATTGTCAGATTATGTGAACCACAAAACCAGCAGACTTGAAGAACTTGAGAAGAACACAAATGCACAACTCAAAGACATTCTCAAGTTAGTACAAGAACAAGCAGAAGAACATAAAAGGAACAACAACCAATAGATTCAAGCTAGCATCAACAACTTATCTGGGGAACTAAAGAAAACTATAGCAGACAATGAGATGATCAAGTAGCAAGCAGCAAAATGGGATAGAACAGCAGAAGACATAGGCAAAAATCTGGAGCAGGTGAAACAAAAGGGGGATGCAACTATTGACCAAGCAAAGCAGATATTTAATCTGGTGCAAGGGGCAGTAAAAGAATTCACTGAATCAATCAAATAGCCCTTTCCCACTACTGAACCACAAGACAAAACACAAGCAGCGGAAATTTCCTCACCTGTCATCCAAACTGGAGATCTTGAAGTAGACAAGGCTGCTGAGACAACTATAGTGTCACAAACTGAAGTCTCACCTCATCCGAATGAAGAAAACATCATGAGGTTGTATCAATCTGAACAAGACTCTGCATACAAGAAAAGAACATTCACAGAATTGATGAATGAGGCCACAAATGTAGTTTTAGCAGAGGAGCCTAACAAGAAAATGGAGGCCATTGTAACAGGTACCATGATGGAGACTTCACTTTATCACTGGAAAGTTGGGCATAGAGTCACAAGGTACAGAGTAAAACTGGACCCATGTAACTATGTGTTTCCTGAAAAACAATGTAGAAACATCTATAGAGAAGAAGGAGAAGTTCTAGGAAACATGAGCCCAGGAACCAGATTCAATCTCAACAGAATGACAACTGAAGATCCTACTGGATTACCTGCTGAACACCTTAAGTCACCAATTAAAAGAATACTGAATGTCACAGATAAAATGGTAACTTCTGGTGTAACCACCTACAGGTATAATGAATATGAGATTTAGAGGGAAGGAATGTTGCTTATTAAGATCAATGATGGAGATCTGGAGAGCCTACATCTAACTGATCTAATAATGATGAGAAAGAAATTCATGGATGATAGCTCTTCAAACATTAAGGTCAGAAGAGCACTGGATGCAATTGACAATGCAACCAGAAAACAGTTTATGAGAAATGCTCAAAATGACTTTGAACTTGCCTTAACCTATCCCAGCATGCTGTAAAAGATCTATCTAACTGAACCAAATCAAGACATCCCAGAAGACGTAAACAAGCCCAGATCTGGTATGATAATATTAATACCAGAAAAGGAATCATTTTTAGGGATGATCTCCAAATCAAAAGGATGTTCAGAGTGAATGAGATCATCAAATACTCAAATTAGACTTTGAAATAATTGAAGACTTGCATGGAAGCAGTGCAAGACAAACTGGAGTTGATGGGGAATTTAGAAAGAAAGAAGAAAATGGATGAGCATCTTGACAACTGGATTGAGTCAAGAGACTTGTTCAAGAAGATGTTGCACCTCTGCACCAAAACAGCCCCATTAAAGAAGAAGACCAAACCAACTGACAAGAAGATCTTCTAAAGTTGTTGAAACCAAACTTGTAATATGTTTGAATATTGACTATGTTTTTTCTTTGTACTTGTCATTTCAGCTTTCAATACTTTAAAATTTGTATTTTGTTCTTTAAAATGTAATTTTCTAAGTATGCATCAGTTTACTTACAACACTAGGGGAAAATTGTTAGAACCTAAATGAGAAAACATGAAGTGTTGAAGAAAACTGAAGCAAGGAACCAAGAGCTGAACAAAGTGAAGAACATTGAGAAAAGGTTCTAGTTGAAGAGATAAACAATAGAAAAGATTCAAGAACACGATCTCTTTGAAGCATTAGACAATTGAAGACAAATACAACTCCTATCTGAGGAAATCTGGGAAAGAAGACTTAAATCTGGGACAAAGGAACCAGATTTCTAGGACAGACTCTGATATGAACGAAGTACACAATTCCCAGATAAAGACTTCAGATTTCTGGAAAGAAATCTGGAATCTTGACAAGTGGGAAAGTTAAAAAGCATGCAACTTGACCTCAGTCATACATGCAAGAATTTCTTACCTTTTCAACCTGTTGATGATAAACCAATTGTTTATTCATCAATTTCGGTCAACTCTTCTGTATAAATAGAAGACATCATATGACGAAGAAGAGCACCCAATATGAAAGTGTGTGATATACAAAGCAAATATGATCGAGTCATAGATATATCTTCCTACACATACTCCACACCACATTCACACAAGCCATGAGAATTCTTTTGAGTCATTCATTTGTAAAGTTAAACGTGATCCCTGTCAAAAGGTGATTATTACATAAAACTCAAAACTTCTTAAAAACTCGTGTGTTCTATTTGTCTCTGAAAGTTTGATTTCTTATTCCCCACATTGTCTATACATTGTTAAAATCATCTTGCCAGTTGATACAAAAGTGAGGCTGATACTTCTGGGACCAACAACTATACTCATTCGCTATACTCTAAAGACGGACTCGGTACAATATTGACTATCTCACAAAGATTTTTTTTTCAGTTAATATAAAACCGCAAGTAGCTGAACCAGAAGTTGGAAGTGTCAACTAAAAAAATTTGTTGAACCTGAAGCAGAGATAACTTAAGACTTGACTATAGTACCAAGACTCCGCGAAAGTAGAAGGAATTAGCACGAACCCGAGAGATATATTGGTTAACTCAGAGATGTTGATGTTCTTTTGGTATATGAGACTGAACCTACTAATTACAAGGATGCAATCTCATATTCAGAATCTGAGAAATGGCTAGAACCATGAGCGCTGAGATGCAATTCACGTATGATAATCAAGCGTAGGATTTGGTTGATCTCCCTCCCGGTTGGCGGTCTTTAGGAAGTAAGTGGGTTTGAAAGAAGAAAACTGACATGGATGGGAATGTCATGCCTACAAAGCGAGGCTTGTCGTGAAGGCTCAAACTCAAGAAATTGATTATGAGGACGCTTTCTCGCCATTAGCCATGCTTATGGCAATCAGAACTCTACTTGCCATTGTTGTGTTTTTTTTTACCACGAAATATGACAAATAAACGTAAAAATCGCTTTCCTAAATGGACACCTCACTTAGCACGTCTATATAGCTTAGCTAGAGGGTTTTATGGATTCGAAGAATCATGACAAGATGTGCAAACTTAATATATGGCGTTGCATGCGTTTACGTAACGTTCAACGCGCAACGTGCACGGGTTTTAATACTACTTAAATGAATACAAACTTTTTTAAATACTTTAGACTAAACCATTAATATAACAAAAGTAGTTGGTATTATTATCATTATCTTTAAACGAAAGAGTAAAAGAATAATAATATATTTTATAGCATAAGAATAGTGTAGACGTTGAACTTGTCACACCCACATTAACAATAACCGTAAACATTTGTTTTATGTAGTTTAATATTTCAAAGGGCTTTCGCTTTCCATACAATATATGAAATTATGTTCCAAGTAAATTAGCAGGTTTACAATGATATAACCTAGGTACGTAAATGGTCGGTTTTAAAATATCACAAAAGTGATGATAAAAACAAGTAATAATATTATAAAATAGTAATAAAGTATATTAGACCATTTTGTATTTAGGTAGTTTGTTTGCCTATGAAAAAAGAAAAACCAGCACAATTTATGCAATCCTTTTCATTTAAACATACTTTAATTTAATCATTTATTCATTTTACTCAAGATAACAACTTAATTTGTTTATCTTATATTACCGTTGACTTTCTTTTTGATACATATATAGAGAAAAAAATATAGAACTATAAATTTACAATAAATACGCAAAACTTATTCTGATTGTGATCATACGTTCTCTCTCTTATTATATCTGGAAATCATTATGTGTATATGGTTATTATATATTGTTATATATACATGTAGAAGTATATGCTTTTCCAAACCAATGACATGGTTAAATTGCATAATGCATTTGTGCATAGTGAATAAAAATAATTAGTAGTGGAAGAGAGATCAGAAACAGTTGCGAAACCGTATTTTGTATTGCCTTTAAAAGCAATAGGAATATATGTATTTTGCGGTTCTTGCGATTCTTAGCTTATTACTTGATCTAAATACCGTATACATTTAAACATGACAACTAATCTCTCTTACCTGATCCCTTTTTTTAATAGAAAGCATCAAATCATATTCTTCAAAAGAAACATCATATGTATTAATTAAATGGTGTTGAATTTTGTTTCGATAAGTTTTCAAATTCGAGAAATTTGTCATAATAAAAAAAGTAGTAGCATTTTATATATATATTTTTATTATATTCCATAACTTTTGATGTTTGGCAATGAGCTTTTAAGAGATTTTATGAGTTTCAAGTTTCAAGATTTTAAGAAAAAGCTCATACTCAATAAAAAACCTTGTTTGGTTAAAAGAGCTTCAAACCTTTAGGTTAGAAGAAAAAACTCCATACTGAAAAAAAAAATCCTACTAACTATAAGCTTTTAATGAGTAAATAACACAAATACTCATTATATTAAAAAAACATGCATATAAGCTTTTAGCTAATGCCTATTTTGGTTATTTTATACATTTTATTAAAAGCTCCAGCTACTCTGCCAAACACAAAAATATATTTAAAAAGCTATAGCTATCAACTTCCAGCTACAGCTACCATACCAACTTTCAGCCACTAGCTATCAGCTTCTAGCTAGTTTTGCCAAACATACCCCGTATGTATTAAATTTTGGGAATATTATAATTTTTTAAATCTTTTCATTTATCTTCCTAATGTCGTATGATAATCTTTAAATTAGTATTACATAGAAAATTTCTATGAGAATATATCATAATGCCATATTATCCTATCTTACATTTTGAATCAATGCTTGTCTACAGTATACAAATTGTCCTCCATTTTAAAGTTATTTACAAAACATGCCATTGATCATAAAGACAATGCCATTTTTTGTTTTTTTTTTTTTGTCTTTATGTGTATTTTGTCTTAATACATGTGTATTTTTATTTTTATTATAGGCTTTGTCTTTTTTTATGTCGAATGCGGATACCGTTATAAATCGAACCGGGGTAGACTGAATTCTCGCCACAACACGCTAGGGTTAGTCGGTTGAGTATAATACGTTATTATTAGATAGCATAAATTCGAGTTGCGCCCCGCAATGCGGGGAAGTCTTTATATACGTACGTGTATTTTATATCGAATGCGGATACCGTAATAACTCGAACCGGGGTAGACTGAATTCTCACCGCAACGCGCGGGCTTAGTCAATTGAGTATAATACGTTATTATTAGTCATTATTAGACGGCATAAATTCGAGTTGCGCCTCGCAACGCGAGGAAGTCTTTATATACGTTTGTGTCGGTAGAAATTCAAATTTGCTTAAGTTTTTTAAATGAGTCGGTTAAATGTAATACGTTATTATCACACGGAACAAATTCGAGTTGCGCCTTCTTTTTGTCTTACGTACGCGTCGGTAAAAATTCAAATTGTCTTACGTTTAGACGTAAACTTTTTTTAAAATGAGTCGGTCGAATATAATATGTCATTATTAGATGGCATATATTTGAGTTGCGCCCCGCAACGCGCGGCGGGTAAAAACTAGTATTTATTTATAACTAGGTTAGAGTCCTGTGGGGACCCACGGTTCACCCGAAAGTAAAATGAAAAAAATGTAGGAAAATAAGATTGTATTATGCAATTTGTTTTGGTTACTAAAGTTCGATAATGCAATATGTATGAATTTTGATGTTAAATGCAAAATGTCATCTAACAGTTTAATGTAACGAAATGATGAATATATCGAGTAAGTTAAGTTTATAATTTGACAACTGCAAACTACATAGCATACTATCACAATATCACACATTACATCATTTGGTTAATATCTATATTCTAATCATAATTAAGCTTAAGCATAGAACACTTATCATTTAGTTGGGGCTTAACGAACTTCAACCAATATCACACATTACATTATTTGGGTAAGGGTAATATCTATATTATAATCATAACTAAGCTTAAGCATAAAACACTTATCATTTAGTTGGGGCTTAACGAACTTCAACCAATGGTCCATTTTCATTACTTCAATCAAAATCTTCCAACGCTTGCTCATTGATAGCTGATTTTTCACCTTCGAAGTTGTTATCATTGTCATCACGATCCTCGGAGTGCAGCTCATTTTCAATAATTTATGAAAACCTCCACTATTGTATTCCATATTTGTGTTCTACATAAAATATAGTTGTTGTAAAGATATGGATACGGTGATAAGTAAATCAAGAAACAATCCTTACCCACTTACTTGAATGGGTAGCTTAAATTTTCATGTTATCTCTCCAATGGTTCAAACCGATTACATAGCTAAAAAACA
This sequence comes from Ambrosia x helenae, assembly GCA_030844895.1. NCBI lineage: Eukaryota > Viridiplantae > Streptophyta > Magnoliopsida > Asterales > Asteraceae > Ambrosia > Ambrosia x helenae. The sequence goes on from JAUTDX010004364.1 coordinate 44,731, forward strand.
ACTAATAAGAAAATGGGTCCAATGTCACATGCTGTAATATAAATTTCCTATATTTTATTAAAAAAATAGACACCAAAAGGATCAACCCAGACCCATTTCAACATGTAGCCAAAAGGACCCATTGTACACACACTTTAGACAACTTTTGACATGTTACAAAAAGCCGCCAAAAAAATGTCATTATTTAAACTGTGTAAATATAGTACTTAACAATTAAAAATCTTAATAAAAAAACATCAAAATCATAATCAATCATTCAAATCAATGACATTAAAATAATCCGTGTCTGAAATTGACTTACCCATTATCTACAAATTATTATTAACATCTTAAAATTAGCACACTTATTGAAATCAAGATGATGATTATCGTTTAGTTACAATTGATTAAAGGAAAGTCGTAATATCAAAATGAAAGTCGGTCAACAATGTTAAATGAAATTCGTAATATTAGTAACATCAATAAATAAGATTAAAAATCTTAATAAATAATATCAAAATCGTAATCAATCATTCAAATAAATGACATTAAAATCATCCGCGTCTCAAATTGCCTTACCCATTATATACAATTTATTATTGCATCTTTAGTAATCATTTTTAGTTATACAGAAAGTAACATTTTGAAAATTTATATTATCATTTAATTTCGTTGTTAAATTTGGTATGGCGATTAAATGATTTTTATTATTTGTTAAGGTTTATATAGTATTGTTGTGTCTCGAACAATTCTGCAAAATTGGAATACTGTGCCTCGATTGACGTGATCGAGTAGGAATATTTATTTATATATTTGAATTATAAAAATGGAAAGATTGGTAATTGACGTGAATTGGTCAACAACGGTTAAAATTAGCACAATCAAACTCAAAGACATAAAGTCAAGGAATTGACCTCCATCAAATTAACAAAAACGTAAAAAGTTTTTACTCAGATTTAGTCAACAATAATAAAATTAAGGTCGTAATATTAGTAATAGCAATGAAAATTATCTTGAATACATTATATATTTTAGGAAACTGTTAAATAGATTTAAATTATATTTATTATTAAAAGAATAATAAAAGTGTAGGAAAATAATGTACACTCCATCTT
>JAUTDX010004365.1:0-28864 GCA_030844895.1 Ambrosia x helenae
CACTTTTTAAATTTTTATTATTATTATTATTATTATTACTTCTATATTATTAACACTTGAGAAACCCACGGAGAGAACAAAAGGCAAAAGGAGAGCCAAATTATAAAAGGTCGAAAGAAGTTGAAACGGCAAAACGGGTCGAATTGTGATTGGAAGGCAAACGGTCGAATGAGATTGGAAGGCAAACGGTCGAATGAGATGGAAGGCAAAGGGTCGAACCGGTTTCAAAATTTGAAAATGACCGTTGGAAGGGAGGCTGACGGAGACGGGTTGGGCGAAGGAGTTGAGGTGGGTTATTATAAAGTTTGGATTTTTAATGAAAAGATTGAAACTGAGATCAAGAAACAAGGGTTATTCAGATCTTTGAAAAACTTTAGTGGGTTACGAAAAGTTTTAGAAGATTAAAACACAAGTGGTGTAAAGAGAAAAGATACAAGCCCAAAACAGAGTATGAGATCAAAAAAACAGAGTAAGAAATGAAGATCGAGAAGGAAGAAGGAGTTGAACAGATTTTTGAACATTTGAAAAAAAAATAAATAAATAAATAAAAAAAATTAAGCATTTGAAAAGAAGAATAGATGAAGTGGAGCTTTCGTGGAAAAAGGTTTTAGAAGATTAAAACACAAATTTTTCAAAGATTAAAACACAAATGTTTTAAAAATTTTTAAATCTTCAATAAGGATATTGTTTTGGGTAAAAAAATTTAACATCCACAAAATATATTATAAGGTTAAGTATAAAATGAAAACTCGTTTGAGTTGAAAAACCTTCGAAAACCCAGGTAAAAACATTAAATCTTTGAAAAAAATAAACGAATGTAAAATACATGTTTTTATGCGTTTTGGGCAAAAAAAACGTTGAAGGATTTTTTAAAAAAATAAACTAAGTTGCTGAAAACATATGTTTTTTAGCAACTTTGTTTATTTAAAAAAACGAATCCCTTGGCACTTTTTTTTGCCCAAAATGTTTTAAAAAACATGTATTTTACATTATTGGTTATTATTTATAAAATAATGCTTTTTTACATAAGTTTTTAAAAGAGTTTTCTCAACTCAATAGTGTTTTCATTTTATCTCTCCCCATATATATTAATGGTATATATATATACTCTAACTTGGATAAAATGATAAAAAAAGAGTTTATTTTTTATCCAAAAAAATGAAGGGAACCACGTATACAGATTCACATTACACACATGTTTGATAGTTTAAAAGATAAGATAGACAATTCACACATAATATAAATGGTGTTAGGTGTAGCCAAAAAAAGTATGCTAAATTTTTTTCTTTTCCTGCCTCAACCTCAAAATTTCACGTGTGAGGTTTTACCGCGAGTTACGTGACATACTAGGATCTAAGTCAACGGTCACAATAAACGACATCCTCAAATTCCACATAAAAAGACCATACCGACCCTTAGTGAGATCTTTGATAGTAGAGGATTAAGCCACTAAGTGTGTGTATTTCTACCCGCAAATTGGCTAATCACTACTCGCGGGATTAGGTTAGCTTAAGAGTGCATGGGTTATTACACACCATGGGTATACTCTTAAGTCCTCCCACTTCCTATCAAGACACCCACAAGACCAAAGTCTAAGTAATTAGTTAGTTAATTCATCAAACAAAGATTTAAGTGAAAAGAATTAAACAAGGACACAACACCACTGAAAAAATAAAAGAAATATAATCCATACCAGAGAAGTCTTCACCCTAACGACACTCAACTATCCTAGCAAAACATTGGCTTTACAACTTGCACACTATATTGGGTGTTGAGGGAAACACATAGTAGTGAGTGTATTTGGGGATTTAAGAGGGTTTTTTGGATGAGTTTTAGTGATCTCTCTCAACTCTTAATCAAAAGTGTTTAGGAGTGATCCCAAGCTCCAAGGTCACTTACAAGACCCTCAAGATGGCTGAAGTGTGAGAAAAACTCGGATGAAAAGGGATGCCCAAAATGTGGAGTGGAGGCCTCATTTATGGGCAAAACAGTCTTGGCACGCCCGTGCTTGAGTCTTGGCACGCCCCTGCTCGATAGCAGGTACAGCTGTAGAGTCCTTTCGCACATTGTTTGTACCAGGTCAAGCACACCGGTGCTCTTTAACCTGGCACACCCGTGTTGACTGCAACATGCAACCGTTTTGTCTGTTTTGGTCGGTTTAAGCCTTGGAGAATACGCTGGAGTAAAGCACGCATGTGCTACATAGTGGGGCACGCCCGTGATATCAGAAAACCTTAATTTTGCCTCCTGCTGACATGGAAATGCTGACTGGTTGACCTGGGATAGGTTCACAGCCGTGCATGGTCCTGAGCGTGGCCGTGCTGCATCTGGATCAGCTTTGAAAGACTTCAAATCCTTGTCTTTTATACCGGTTTTCACTTTTTTCACTTCCCACCTTCAATACCTGCAATTATCATCAAAAGGAGACAAGCCATGATAATAATAAGATTAAAAGCATGAATTTGGATGATAATTAGGCGAAAACATGTATACAAAACTTGCTAATTTTGGGACTCATCATATCACCTCACACTTAGACGTTTGCTTGTCCCCAAGCAAACAAAACCTAGGCAACGAAAGTAGAGTAAAAATAAGCGAGTTTGGTGTGACAAGTCACAAAAAACCCACATCCTATGAGTCCCACCTACTCAACACATCCTTAGCAGATGTTTCAAACAGCCTTGGCGTGCCTAATCAAACGTCCCTCAAGTATCTACTTTATATTTTTCTCACTATTTCACTTGGGTGTTATTTTGGGGGTGATTCGCTCAGATTCAACCCAAGGCACGCACAGATGTAGACTTGTACACAAATCGAACCTCCACGTTATATATGGGTGAGTAACTGGAAATCACAAGGTCTTTTGAGGGGTGAAAATGGCGAAGTGGGTAAATGGGTAGGAAGGGTGTCTACTGTCGTGTCTGGCTCGGGCAGCGGCTGCGACGTTATGGACAAATGTCAAACCCTAAATAATGGGCTTCGTGAAACTCCTCCCGCGAAGACTTACTGCTCTAACGTCCCTACTCTGCGAATTTTTCGGTCTTCACACCTAATAACTGCGCTAGGAATGTCCTAGAAAATAAACCTTCAAATAGAATTGTTTCTTTCTAGGCGCTTATTGTCGAACTTTCAGACTTATTCTTCAAACTTTTTTTAACAAATAAAAGCACTGCTTCCGGTGAAGCTTATTCTTTGGTATTTTAACTATGGTTGGCTATCATTTCTTCAGTTGCCAAAATTTACTTGGTGAACACCGCGACGTCTGGTCTATTCTTCTTCATCTCGAGACTGCCCAAGAGTGTCCCAATAGCTTGCAACACACCTTCTTTACTAAAACCACGACAGGGGATAAGTGTGATGAGTGAAATGAAATAAGGCTAAGGCTCAAATGGGGTAACTAGGTGAGGGGTAAATTTATGGAAGGCCAACGAAAGATGGAAGGGGTGTGTCCTAAGTGCGTTGATCATTTTTACAATATCTCATTTCGCGTGCGGTCTCGAAACGCATAAGATGCACAAGTTCTAACTGTAACATGCCAAGGGTGAATGTTTCTCATAGTCAAATTAACGAGCATCCGTGGTATCTATATCAAAAGTGGGTGTGCTCAATAAGGCCCAAGATACTACATGGAAAGGGTAGACGCTCGAATATGAAGTAGAAAACACTTTGAGTTTGTTCTTTCGGTGACGCCAACACCTTCAAAAATCTCCTATTCAGATCTTTGGGGTGGACTCAAAGTGGTTGAAAAAGATTTTTAATTATTCTAAAAATATTTTGAAAAACCCCTGCCTTTAAATAGGTTTTTGTTTGCTTGGCTCAAGAGGTGGTAAAAATTTATAAATTTTATCACCTCACACTTAATTCTTTAGCATATTTTGAAATTATAAATTTGTAAAAAGTATATGCTAAGAATCAAGTGGGACGTTGTTAAGTCTTTCCCTGATAGGGTAAAAATTTTCGGGCATAATTTTGAGATCGAGCCATGAGAGAGAACACCTGGCATGGATATATATAGCTACCTACAAACTAAGAAAAATAAAACTACTACTACTGCTACTATGCTGCTACTAAATCCTAATGCGAGAGGGCATACCTGGCGGTTAGAAAATAAAAGGGGAACGATCATTACCTGAGGGTCCTCATTACTTTTCTTACTACTACTGCTACTATACTGCTACTGCTACTGCTACTGCTACTACTACTAAATCCTAATGCCGAGGGGCATACCTGGCGGTTAGAAAATAAAAAGGGAACGATCATACCTGAGGGTCCTCAATTGCTTTTCTTACCGTATGCACCAACCTCTCAACTTATTCTTCTAATCTACTAATCCGGGCTATCTCCATGGTAGCGCCACATTTACGTCTTTGGCTGGACAAAGGCGGTCTGGTCATGGGTATGCTAGCATTTCATCTACCTCCTCATCGACCAAGAACTCGAAGTATGGTTTAAGCCGGTGACCATTGACATTGAATAGAACTCCCGTTTCTGTCTCCAAATCTACAGCCCCATAAGGATAGATCTTCTTTACAATGTATGGCCCGGTCCATCTTGACTTCAGTTTCCCAAGATAGAGTAACACTTTCTAACATTCTTGAAACGGCTCCTTTCTTCTAAGTCTTTGATCATGAAATTTCTTGGTCTTGTCTATGTAGATGAGGGAGTTATCATAAGGTTGTTGGCGGAGGTCTTCAAGTTCATGAAGCTGAAAGAGTCGGTATTGCTTGTCATCTTCAGGATCATAATTCACTGCTTTCAATGCCCAGAAAGCTCTATGCTCCATTTCTAACGGTAAGTGACACGCCTTTCCATACACGAGTCTGTACGGTGTGGTACCAATCGAGGTCTTGTATGTTGTACGCAGTGCCTAAATTGCATCGTCGAGACGATCGACACAATCTTTTCTGTCTATCCCCACAGTTCTTTCAAGAGTTCTTTTTATGGCCCGATTTGTGACTTCTACCAGACCATTGGTTTGGGGATGGTAAGGAGTGGAGAACCTTGCTGACAACAATATCTCTGTAATGCTTTCTCCAAGTGCTTGTTGCAAAAGTGGGATCCTCTGTCACTGACGAGGGCTTTTGGTACACCAAACCGAGCAAAAAGAGCCTTTAGAAACTTGACAACAACCCTGGCATCATTTGTTGGTAGTGCCTGTGCTTCGACCCATTTAGAAACATAGTCAACGACAACAAGAATGTAGAGATTTCCCTTGGACGGTGGGGAATGGTCCCACAAATTCTACCCCAAACATCAAAGATTTCACACACAACGAGCCTGGTATGCGACATTTCATCGCAGGAATTCATATTAGCGGCTCTTTGGCATGCATCACAACCTTGGACGAGAACGGCAACGTCTTTAAAAATTGTGGGCCAATAAAATCCTGCTTCATAAACTTTTCGAGCAGTAGTTCCCGCGGCGTGGTGCCCTCCTGTAAGACCTTCATGGCACTATCATAAAATCTATTGGGCTTCCTTCCCGTCAACACACCATCGAATAACACGATTGGGGCAAATACGGAAAAGTTAGGGATCTTCCCAAAGATAATACTTCAAGTCGGGAAAGAATATCTTCCTCTCATAATATGACTGTCCTTTAACAAGCATTCCACTGGCCAAATAATTTGCGTAATCAACGTATCAGGGGTATGAGTCGAGGTCTTCGATCCTGAGGATTTGTTCATGCGGGAAGTCGTCATGGATTTCGTCTCCCTTTTTGTCGAGTGGTACTTCTCCGAGACGAGACAAATGATCGACTGCAACATTTTCAGCCCCCCTTTTATCTTTTATTTCTATATCAAATTCCTACAGCAGAAGAATCCATCGTATGAGCCTCGGTTTTGCGTCTTGTTTGTTGAAGATATGGCATAAAGTGGCATGATGAGTGTAGAAGATGGTCTTTGAAAATATAAGGTACGAACGGAATTTGTCAAAAGCATATACCACAACAAGGAGCTCTTTCTCGATCGTTGTATAATTTTCTTGGGCATCATTGAGGGTCTTGCTTGCATAATAGATCGGGTGAAAACATTTGTCTTTCCTTTGCCCCAAGACTGCTCCTACTACCATATTGCTTGCATCACATATTAATTCAAATGGTAGGTCCCAATCTGGAGAAATTACAACCGGTGCTTCAACCAACATTCTCTTTATACAATTGAACGCCTCAAGACAATCCTTAGTAAACACGAACTCGCGATCTTTCTCAATAAGATGAGTGAGTGGATGAGCAATCTTCAAGAAATCCTTGATGAATCTTCTATAGAAACCGGCATGACCGAGAAAACTACGAATTCCCGTAACCGTGGTAGGAGGGGGAAGCAATGAGATTGTTTCAACTCTGGCCTTGTCAACCTCGATTCCTTTGTCTGAATTTTGTGCCCCAACACAATTCTTTCCTTTACCATAAAATGGCACTTTCCCAATTGAGTGCCAAATTCACTTCTTCACATATTGCCAACATTTTCTTGAGATTTCCCAGACAATGATCGAACGAACTTTCAAAAACCGAGATGTCATCCATAAAAACCTCCATAAAGTCATCGATCATGTCACGAAAGATAGCTACCATGCAGCGTTGGAAAGTGGCGGGGGCATTGCATAGCCCAAATGGCATTCTTCTGTAAACGAACATGCCATACGGACAAGTTAAAGTGGTTGTCTCGTGGTCTTCGGGGTCAATTGGGATCTGAAAGTACTCAGAAAAACCATCGAGAAAACAATAATATTGTTGCTCGGCTAATCTCTCCAACATCTGATCAATGAAGGGTAGGGAAAATGGTCCTTCCTTGTAGCATCGTTGAGCTTCCGATAATCAATACAAACCCGCCAACCCGTGACCTTTCTTGCGGGAATAAGCTCATTTTCTGCAATGGTCACGACTTTCATACCACCTTTCTTTGGGGCCACTTGGACAGTGCTCACTCAAAGTGAGTCAAAAATGGGATAAAACAATCCGGCGTCAAGCAACTTAATTACTTCTTCTTTCACGACCTCTAGCATCTTGGGGTTAACTCTTCGCTTCCTTTGCACACAAGGGCTATAATCGTCTTCCATGAGGATCTTGTGTGTGCAAAGTGAAGGGCTAATATATTTTTATTCATCAATATTCATCAGCTTCCAGGCGATTGCTTTCTTGTGCTGCTTCCAAACTTTCATCAACTTTTCTTTTTCTTCTTTTGATAAATTGGCTGCAATGATAACAGGAAGCTTGAAGTCTTCTTCAAGATAATCATACTCCAGGTGGGATGGAAATTCTTTGAGTTCCAAGGATGGTGGTTCTTTGATTGAGGGTTGGCTTTTTCTTCTGAGTTCTTTCTTGGAGTTGAGTTTCCTCGGCTGTTCATCAAGAAAAGCATGCTCAATACGATAACTTTCAATAATCATTGGATCATTTTCACCAATCGAGGAAGCGGGTTATTCAAAATCATCTCCCTCCCCTAGAACATCATAGAGATAATACCTTGCGATATGATCGAAGTCGGTGATGGGGGTAGACAGATCGTCTTGGATACTTGGACACCGCATAACTTTCTTCAAGTCAAAACCCGATTTTTCACCATTAATCATTACTTTAAGTATTCATCCCCACGCATCAAGTAGAGTCAATGTGGTGTTGAGGAAAGGTCGCCCAAAGATATTAGGACTCTCCTTCCCAGGAATATCAATCACCACAAAATCCATCAGGAAGATAGTATCACTAAGGCAAATCAAAACATCTTCAGCAACTCCTTGGGGGTACTGCACCAAACGGTTGGTGAGGTAAAGCTCCATTCTTGTGGGTCTCAGATTTTGCTGCTGGAACTTTCAGAATATAGAGGCAAGAAGAATGTTGACGTTGGTCTGCAAATTGACAATAGCTCTGGCGTAGATACTTTCTCCCAGTGTGCAAGGGATTACAACTCTTTCAGGGGGTGTTTTTCCTTGGATAATGGCTGAACACACTTTGTTGACGGGTATGATGACTCCTTTTTAAAGAGTATCCTTATTGGAGAGGATATCTTTCAGAAATTTAAAGTAAGCTCGTAGTCTGACCTGACAATCAACATAAGGGATGTTGATTTGCACTCCCGTCATCAAGGAATTGAACGTGTGAAGTCTTTCCTCCATGGTGAGAACAAGAGCATCTTCAATTTCATCTTCTTTTTTCTCCTACTTCCAATGGTGGATCACGAACTTCTTCCTTTGGTTGGGCTTTCATCTCTTCCTTATCAGCTGCATCTTCCATAGCATAAATATACCTGAGGTAGTCTTTGACCACCTCAAGATTTTTCGCGAACTTCTTCAAGTCAATCAGTGGATGGTCTGGTTCAGATATGGATTTGGATTCGGGTTCAGGTTCCGGTTCACATTGAATTGGTAGTGGTGAGGAAAAGAAGTGGGCTAATGGATATGGAATGCAAGGTAATGGGCTAGGGACATGTGCATGTAAAGGTGGAGTGAATTGGTAGTGTTGTGGTAAAATATATGGTGGTGATTCACCCAAGTGATACATTCTGTCGAGTGCATCAAGTTATAGTGGGATAGGATCAGATGGTGTTCGTGGAGATCTAGGTGGTGAAGGTGGTTGGGAGCTTAATCGGCAACCATCGATGTGGTAAATTTCTTCATTGGGGTTATTGGGAAATGGTGAATGGTTGTGAGGTGTTGCTTCAATTGGCGCGGGGGGGGGGGGGGGGGGGTGAATAATGGTTGTTGTACTCTGGAAGATACCAGGAAAAATAGTCCTCACAGTTGTGGGAGAACGAAGGTCCACCACAAAATTCACAGAACTGCTAAACATAAAACCCTCATAGTCGAAAACGTTTTCTTCCACGAACCGATCTTCCCTCATGTGATCCATCTAAAAAAGCTATCCAAAACAAACTTGCGAAATAATTACTAACAAGAAACTTAAAACTTTTCTCTGGAATATGTCGTATCCCTCGACAACGGCACTAAAAACTTTGATGTCATGTGGATTAGGTCTTTTAAACGTCGTTTCTCAAAACTAACACTTGACCTGGGATAGGTGAATGGCCGTGCATGGTCCTGAGCGCGATCATGCTTCATCTGGATTAGCTTCGAAAGACTTCAAATCCTTGTCTTTTATGTCAGTTTTTACTTCCCACCTTCAATACCTGCAATTATCATCAAAAGGAGACAATCCGCGATAATACGATGATAAAAGCATGAATTTGGGTGATAATTAGGTGAAAACATGTATATAAAACCTGCTAATTTTGGGACTCATCGCTAACCAGTTGAATCCTCCATAACAGGTACCTAATCAAAATAATCAGAGAGGATATTCAAGCTAAGGGAACTAAAACAACCAAAGAAATTATTAGCAAGGATCATGAAACAATCAAGGGAGTTCTCAAGGAAACTGAAAAAGTCAAGGCAATCAACAAGGTGGATCTTTGGGGCAGGATGGACCAGTGAAAGATATGTTGACCCAGTTTATGACGTCAACATGATAGTTTATGAAGTCAATGGGTGTTTTCATGAAGGAGATTAGGAAGGACAACGAGATCAAGGACAAGAAATATAAGGCAGTACTTTCGAAGCAAGTTGGCCACAGTAAATCCTGCACACCAGTCATCCAGCTCGAGAAATGGCAAGAATGCAGAGATTAATCAGGTAAGTATTCTTCGCTCAAGTAAGATTTATGACAATAAAGTAGGGTTTCCACCATCATTTGTAGAGGGGGTGGTGGAGGACATCAGTGATGATGATGATGAGAGGGGGGGATTTGTGAAAACATCTGTTAGCCCTAGAAAGACTAAGAAAGTAACTTTTTCTGAATCACCAAATAGGGTACTAAGAAATAACATTGAAGCTAAAGAAAAGGGTGTTGAGGGTAATACCATCCCGTTTCCTGTAGCCTTGGTGCCACCACAAACAAAGGTAAAAAGAAGGAGCCCTCAACAGGAAGAGATGTAAGAAATTTTTATGTAGGTAAAGATTAACATAACTTTATTGGATGCTATTAAACAGATTCCCGCCTATGCTAAGTATTTGAAGGAGTTGTGTACCCAAAAACGGAAAATAAAGTACCAAAGAAAATTGATTTTCAGAAAGTGTCAGTGCCGTTTTGTCGGGTATACTTCCTCCTAAGTTTAGGATCCAGGAACTCCTTTGATACCCATTCAAGTGGGTGAATTTAGGATAGACCGAGCTTTACTGGATCTCGGAACTAGTGTTAGCATCCTACCGGGGACTTTATACGACCAGTATGATTTTGGGCCTTTACAGAAAACCGACACTACTGTGGTGTTGGATGACTTGAGTTTGAAACTTCCCCAGGGGATAGTGTATGATGTCATTGTCAAAATAGAGGATTTTTACTACCCAGTTGATTTTCTAGTGTTGGATTATGTCTCTTCTGACACAACTAAACAACCTAATGTGATACTTGGCAGACCATTTTTAGCAACTGCAAATCTTTTAATTGATTGTAGAAACGGACAGTTGACATGACATTTCGGAATAGAAAAGTTCATTTGAGTGTTTTTTCCCATACATCTAATTCTCTGGTCAATGATGAATGCTTTATGGCAAACATTATTGACACGTGTCACCCCATCTAAATGAGGAGGACACAACAGAGACGTGTTTTGTTTTGTTTGTGACATGAAGGATGCTAAATACATGGAGATTCTTACGAAAATGGAGAATGAGTTGGAGGTGATGGCAGTCAAAGAAGGGAAACCCACCTGGACATATCAGGTGCAAAGCCTACCAGAGCACATTGACACACAGTTGAAGCCATCATTGGAATCACCCCCATAGCTGAAACTGAAAGAACTACCAAAGCATTTGAAATATGCTTTTGTGGGTGAGAATAAAACTCTTCCGGTTATTATTGCTTCTAATTTTTCTGATGTGCATGAAAAAGCTTTGATGGAAGTGTTGGTGGAGCATAAAGCGGCAATTGGATGGACCATTTGTGATAACCGTCACCCTCATCTTTTAGCAATTTGTCAATTTTAGTCCTTCATGTATTCAAATATTTCTATTTTTAGTCCCTGTAGGTTTCATCTTTTTCAAATTTAATAATATGTCAAACTCAGTGTTAATCACTTGCACTTGTTGTGGATCGTGTCTACGTTTTAATCAAATGCGTATCTTGAAACATTTTCGGAATGGATTTTATAAAAAATTCATGTTTTATAAAGATTTTGAAACTTTTAAGTTAAGTTAAGTTAAGTTAACTTAGTTAATTTTTATTAAGAAAACTTATCCAAAATCATTAAAAATCTAACCAAGTTATAAAGGAGGGACTAATAGTGTCATTTTTGAAAGTTTTAAAAATCAAAAAACCTTCTTTTGCCTCCTACTTGTTTTTCCGGAAGGGGTCTCGCTGTCGGCGAGATTCTGACAGAGTTCCAGCGAGGTTAATTTATGGGTTTTAAACGCTTTTTATCTCTATTTAATGGTTGGGTTACATTTCTCCATCATCTAAAGGAGATGACGGGCTTGATGCCATGAAGAACTTCATAGGAAGTTTTGGAATGTCTTTTGTTGACAAGGACCCTATTTTGAACATAGCAGGTAGTGTTGACTGCTTCAGCCCAAAAGTACAATGGTAGGCCTGAATCAACTAACATGGTTCTTGTTGCTTCAATTAGTGTTCTGTTCTTCCTTTCTACCACACCATTTTGTTCAAGAGTTCTGGGAACACTAAATTGTCTAACAATCCCTTTAGACAAACAGAATTCATCCAGAGTTTTGTTCCTGAACTCTGTCCCATTGTCACTTCTAATGGCATTGACAGAGAGAGAATATTGTTTCTCTATTGGTAGAATGAAGAACTTGATGATTTCAGCTGCCTCATTCTTGGAAAATAAGAAGAAGACCCATGGGTATCTTGAATAGTAACCAATGATGACTAAGCATTACTTCTTCTTACCAAGGCTCATGATTTTGACTGGCCTAAGTAAGTCCATATGGAGTAGTTGAAGACATGCAGTTGTTTTTTATTCTTCAATAGACGTATATGAGGACTTATGCTATTTTCCCTTAAGACAGGATACATAGTGTTCTTGACACTGGTATACTTTCAAGGGTAGAACTCTGACTAAGCCCATTTTTGTGACTTTATTTATGGTTTGAAAGTTCACATGGCCAAGTCTCCTGTGCCAGAGATCAGTTTTAGAAGTTGATGCTCTTGAGAAGAAGCAAGCATTGTTGTTTAGTACTTTGTCTTTCTCAATGTCCACTGCATAGACATTGCCACATCTTTTGGATATCAACAAAGTATGATCTTCAATTATCTTCTCTATCAACTTTTGGCCTTCTGGTGATATGATCTTGCATCTTTTGGTGAAAAAGAAAGAATATCCTTTATCACACATTTGTGAAACACTCAGCAAGTTGTACTCAAGGTTTTCAACCAGATTGACCTTGTAAAACTATATTTTGCCAGAGGAGACATTTCCATGTCCTAGCACATATCCCTTGGCATTGTTCCCTAAGGATACATATCCTTCTCTTTGACCCGTAAAATTGTTTAACAGGTATCTGCATCCTGTCATGTGCATTGAGCCTCCACTATCAACATACCAAATGTTGTTTAAGCCTTTGGACAAAGTAGCAAATTAGTTAGATTTAGGAACCCAAGTCAATTTGGCTTTGGGTTTGCTCTTCAGAATAGGAACAGCCTGTTCTTGACCAACTTGAGGAATCCATGTCTTTTTGGCAATGGATTTTTATTTAAGAGCAATGGTGGTATCCTTTTGAGGACCACCATCAACTTTGGTCATCAGTAGTTTTACCATATTAATGAGATCTTTAATCTTAGAAGTTTGTGAAACTGCTGATGATGTAGGTCTAACTACTGACTGAGAATTTTGAGAAAAAGACTTTTGTTGAGATTTTATCTTTTTCTGAGAAACGGTTATGCTTGGTTGTTGTTTGTTGGGAAAGAAAGTTTCTTCAAAATCATTTTTGAGTTGTTTTCCCACAACCAGTTGTGAAATCTTCTTGTTATACTGATTCCCTTTTCTATATCTATAAAATTCCGTTTTGTGGTTAAACAGACCACAAATTTCACACTCTTTTTCCTTCTCTTTTTCATTTTGAGATGTGAAAGGCAAATTTCTGACAGTGTTGGTTTGATTTAGATCATCAGTAGTTTTCAGGTTCTAAACTCCTTATGTAGATGAAACTACTGATGGCTTAATGTTAGTTTTGTTCAGTACTTCTGTAGAACATTCTTTTTCAATTTTGAGAAAGTTCTGATGAAAAGATGTGCATTCTTTCATATCAGAAGTTTGATTTTGAACTATTCTACCCCATCATCAGTAGTTTTGGGAGTAAAATCAGTTGGAGTTTCAGTATGATTGTACCCTATGCTAAACTTAACATTTGATGAAGCCTGTTTGTTAAGCAGCATTTGGTAACCTCTACATGACTCAACCCATTTTTCACAATCAACTTTGGTTTCAGCAAGCTCTTTTATGACATTTCCTAGGTCTTCTATCATGATTTTAATTTGTTCTTGAGTTTCAATAGCATTATTTGTTAATTTAGAATTTTCCTTTAATTTTGAAGCAAGTTTTCTTTCTAAATAACATTTTATTTGAGTGTACTTTCTTTCAGAGTCATTGTAGATGCACATTGGTCTTTCTTATGAGAGCAAAAGATTCTTTGCATGAAGTTGAACAAAGTTTTGTCAAAGATTTTTTTGATACCTGAGATAAGGCAGATTTAGAGGTGCAACCCTCAAATGCCATAAAGGCAAAAAATTTCTGCCATTATCAGGTTCTCCCTAGTTGATGTCAAACATTTTGTTGTCTGCATCAGGATTGTATTCAGATGTGTCAAAAGGAAGACTGCTCCAGTCAACATACCCTGAAGTAAAAACACTTTGTTGAGAGGGTTTTTGAGTGTGTGGAGGTTGTTGAACAGTTGGAATGGATGGCATTTGTTGTTGGCTCTGCATTTGTTGAGCAGGCATCTGAACATGTTGTATTTGTGGCACATATTTGATTTGTGGAGCTTGTGCCTGTACAAAATGTGCACTTCCTTGTGTTCCATTATTCCTACTATAACTAGAGTTAAACTGATTTCTAGACTATGGTTGGTTATGTCAATGTGATCAAAAGATCCAAAATTATTTGAACAAGAAGGTGAGTCTTGTCCTAAAAGTGTTGTACTACCTGGTACATAGTCATCAGCTGTTTTTCCAGGATTTTGCAACTTTTTCTTTTGATCTATTTCTCTTTCAAAAGTTAACAATCTCCCATGTAATTTTGTAAGAGTGGGGGAGTTGAAATTCGGTGTATATCAGAGAACTATAGAGTAAGTTTCCCATTTTTCTTGTAGAGACCTTAAAAATCTATGAAGCATAGATACATTTGTGTAGGTCTGACCATTTAATTTCAACTCAGAGATTAATGAGGAGAATCTTTCAAATAGTTGTGTCAAAGTTTCCCCATTAATGTGAGTAAATGTATCATATTGCTGAGCAAGGATTTCTCTGGTGTTGGCAATCACCTCTTCAGTTCCTCCAAACTGCTCTTTTAGGAAGTCCCAAAGCTCTTTGGCACTTTCACAATGTAAAAGTCCATAGTAGATTTCATTTGGGAGAGCCATTGCCAACACTGAGAAAGCCTTGGCATCAAGCTCAAGTTTAAGGAAATCTTCATTAGTGTAGTCTTTTGGGTCTTTTGGTATTTCAACTTTAGTTTCAAGATTTATATTTACTGGTTTATGGGGTCCATACATGACAGATCTCCAACAACCAGTGTTGGTCTGAGACAGAGTATGTGCCAACCTCTTTTGCCATATGTTATATTCAGAATGAGAAAGCATAGCAGGCTTATTGGCAGATCCAGTATTATAAGGATCCATTTTTGAGAGTATTGATTTGTCAAGTTTCTCTCAAAGTGATGGATGTTTTGAAAAAAAAAAGTGAAGTTTTATCCTTTATTGAATATCAATAAGAGCATGTGTCTGATTCTAAATTTGTTAGATTGATATTTGATCAGATAAACTAGTGCTCTGATACCAATTGTTCGATCAGTATACTCTTTAACAGTTCTTATTTATGAACACTTATGTGTTGTAAGTTTATCAAAGTAGTTTGCACAGCGGAACAAGTGAAGTGTTCAAGTTTAAAGTTTCACTTTCAACAAGAGTTATTACTCCCTTGGATATAATGAACTAAAGGCAGTTAATGAGAATCTAAACAATTGAATGCATATAACAACAAGTATGTAATGAGATTCTCATATGTGAAATGGTATTTCAATTAAAAGCCTTTGAAGGATTTCAGTTTAATAAAATCGATGTCTAAAATAGTGGGATCAACACATCTATTTATAGACCAGCAAATACATGCAACTTGATACAAAAGCAATCCTACAACAGGCTGTAGTCTTGGAACTTGTACAAATACTTAAACAAAAGTATAAAGTAATGTTATTATACTAAACTACTGATACATTAGGGCGGTGGAATGATTCCATTACAGCTGCTGATGAGTGACAAACTACTGATGAGTAGTTTATCTTCAGTAGTTCTTCAGTAGACTTGTCTGGTTTGACTTCAGAACTTCTGATCGTTTACTCTTCGGCATTTGATGTATTCTTCTTCAGTACTTTCATTCTTCTTATTCAGTAGTTCTATCCTTAGTATATTTGGCAGAAATAGGAATTAGGCTAAGGTTAGCAAAAGAGGTTTCTTCAATCCTTTTTGTCCTTACAATCTCCCCCTAGATTGATGAAGCCAAAACCTTATCTAATCCTTTATTCTCTTTTCCTACCATCAAGCATCTTCCAGATTTCTCTGAACATGGAAGTCTTGAGTTGTTGCAATTGTTCATCAGTGAGAGATCCTTGTTTAGGTTCAAGATGTTGGATTGTGAGCAGGTCTTTTGTAGACTGATTCTTCAGTTTTTCCATAGACTTGAAGACCTTGCTTGAACGATCTCTTCTTGTGATCAATACCGAGTTTGAATGAGTAAATGACCATTTTACTATATTCACTTTAGATTGGTCAAAGTCTAAAGTGTAGGGGACCAAGCTGGTCTCCTGGGACGATCCTGAGTGAGGAATGTTTTCTACTTCAGTGACCCTCAGGTGGGATTCTTTTCCTTCTTCAGCGTGCACCACATTAGTTATATCAAAAGTAAGGAGATGGTGTTCATTGATTACTTTAGTGTGCTTTTTATCTATTATTTTTTGTTGTATTTGGTAAGCAAATGTGGAAGGATCCCTTAATTGTGTCAGCAGATGCTTCTCTTCAATTACAAAGTCTCCTTGAACTGTTGTATTGCCTTCAAGTAATACCATCTTGAAATCAGTCTTTATGATCTCCTCTTGCTTCTTTTTGGTTGTAGGTTTTGTTGTTGATTGTTTTGTACCAGAAGTTCTAATATTTGGAATATCAATAAGAGCCTGTGTCTGATTCTCAATTTGTTAGATTGATATTTGATCAAATAAGCTAGTTCTCTGATACCAATTGTTGGATCAGTATTCTCTTTAACATTTCTTATTCATGAACACTTATGTGTTGTAAGTTTATCTAAGCAGCTTGCACAGCGGAATAATTGAAGTGTTCAAGTTTAAAGTTTCACTTTCAACATGAGTTATAACTCCCCCTGGATATAATGAACTAAAGGCAGTTAATGAGAATCTAAACAATTGAATGCATATAACAATAAGTATGTAAAGAGATTCTCAGATGTGAAATGGTATTTCAATTAAAAGCCTTTGAAGGATTTCAGTTTAATAAAATTGATGTCTAAAATAGTGGGATCAACCCATCTATTTGTAGACCAGCAAATACATGCAACTTGATACAAAAGCAATCCTACAACAGGCTGTAGTCTTGGAACTTGTACAAAGACTTTAACAAAAGAACAAAGTAATGTTATTATACTAAACTACTGAAACAAAAGGGTGGTGGAAAGATTCCGTTACAACTGCTGATGAGTGACAAACTACTGATTAGTAGTTTGTCTTCAGTAGTTCTTCAGTAGACTTGTCTGGTTTGACTTTGGAACTTCTGATCTTTTACTCTTCAGCACTTGATGTATTCTTCTTTAGTACTTTCATTCTTCTTCTTCAGTAGTTCTATACTTAGTATATTTGGTAGAAATATGAATTAGACTAAGGTTAGCAAAAAAGGTTTCTTCAATCCTTTTGTTTTTAAAAACAAACGCGCCCGCAACAACGTGCGGGCATTCCCACTAGTCTTATTTATGATTATCCTCGCATTATTCTTTTATTGGTGGTTATTCTTACGTGTTATTTGCGGTTATTCTCACACTATTTACATCACTTATTTTGAGCATTAATTCAACTCGTTTACTCTCATGTTGTGCCAATAGTGCGGTTTCCTCGATTTATGTTATATTGTTCTTTCGAATCGAAATTTTATACTATATTTATATTTTGAACGCATATGTTGTACGCATATTTTCCAATTTTGAGCAAAACCCTGTTATACTTTTTCATTATTTTGTTCATCATCATGGTCAATGAACATGCTAATTGATAACTCGCATGCGCTCTAAGCTAGTCCCCACGTATAACTCGGTTCAGAGTATTCCTCTAACATGAGGGGAACAGTGTAATCCTCAAAGTTTATCAAGATGGTTGGTTAGAGTCCAACGATGTGAACAGAAATTTAACACTTAAGGGTGAACCCGAAAGGTGAAGGACCTCTAACCATGTCTTATACTTACACATTATTCTCATTACGGTTAAAGGGAAAACCCGAAAGGGAAGGACCTCTAACCATGTCATGATTGAATATTATTTCATTGAAGTATCTATTACTTAACGTATTTTGGTTGCACGCATTTGTTTCTGGTATTATTTATGTTAGTATTATGGAAAAGCATAACACCCTAGTGTAAGGTAAATCGATGATTGCAGTCCGGAATGCAATCATTGGTTTACAGGTACATGGGGGTGGTGTGTGATTCTACTTAGGCTATTGGTAGACAATCAGTACGAGTCCAAAGTATCAGTAGTGTGGTGGGTTAGCTGCGGTACACCCTATATATAAGCACGAGCGATACCCCATTATTTTCTATTGCTTATTGGGCTATTTAATAGCGTTGGGCGAAAAACCTACCCCATTATTTTCTATTGCTTATTGGGCTATTTAATTGCGTTGGGCCCGAGCTCTTTAATAGGTCGTTGACCAACGGCTATCATTTTCGATAAGAACGTTTTTACACAAGCCTCAATTCGTCTTCCTGGAGTCTTTCTTTCAATTCGTCCGACCTCTTGCACTCTCTGATATTCGAAATCCCGTTGCATGTCCTTAATAAAGTTCTTTCAGAAACCTTTCTAAAGAAGGAAAGACTGTCTCATCAGTACCTCTACCCTCACCAATTACACATTCCCAAAAGCTTGCTCAACTTCTTAATCTCGAGCCAACTGTTAAAGTTTTTTTTAACTTTTACCTTGGATATTAGACAACTACTTTAAATCTTGTCAAATCATGACTAATGCAATTTTTTTAAAACCTACTTGACTTTTTACAAATCTTTTGTTTCAAAGAAAATCCCTACTTGAAAGGAATTTCGAGATGAAATTTTCTAAAGTAGGGGAGACTGTGACAACCATCACCCTCATCCTTTAGGAATTTGTCAATTTTAGTCCTTTATGTATTCAAACATTTCTATTTTAGTCCCTGTAAGTTTCATCTTTTTCAAATTTAATAATTGATCAAACTCAGTGTTTATCAGTTGCACTTATTATGGACTGTGTCTACGTTTTAATCAAATGCGTATCTTGAATTGTTTTCGGAATGGATTTTATAAAAATTTCAAGTTTTATAAAGATTTGGAAACTTTTAAGTTAAGTTAACTTAGTTAATTTTTATAAAGAAAACTAAACCAAAATCATTACAAATCTAACCAAGTTATAAAGGAGGGACTAATAGTGTCATTTTATAAAGTTTTAAAAATCAAAAAACCTTGTTTTGCCTCCTATTCGTTTTTCCGGCAGGGGTCTCGCCGCCAGCGAGATTCCGGTAGAGTTCCGGGGAGGTTAATTTATGGGGTTTTAACGCTTTTGATCTCTATTAAATGGTTGGGTTATGTTTCTCCATCATCTTTGAATCAATTCCTAGTCATTATCGGGCATTTAATCAGTTTTAATCATATAATTAATCGGGTTTATGAAGGTAACCGATGAAGCTTCTTAATTGATTCAAACGACTACAATAACCGATTAATACTATAAATTGATCTTACCATTCGTTTTCTGCACTAATTCATGTTCTAAACCCACATTAAAACGTTCGAAAAACCTGTCCAGAAGCTTTCTTTTTCGGTCATAAGGTCACGACTAAAGTCCTTTTTGTTTCTGCTCAAATCGCATTGTAAGCACTTAAATTCTTTGTCGTTTTCTTTATTAATCGTGTCTGATAAATAGCTCTATGATTCCCCTACGTTTAGATGTTGAATCGGGCCGATTGTAATTAGGGCTAGGGTTCTTAGTGTTAATTTGGAGAAGAAGATGAAGGTTGAATATTATATAAATATAATTTTGGTTAAAACTTATTAACATGTTACGCTTGTGGTGTAGTGGTTAACAATGTGAGTGTACTCTAAATAGTTCAGAGTTCGATCTTCACACTCAGCAACCTTTTCATTCTTTTTCTTATTAATTTTGTTTTCTTTTCTATAATTAGATTTATATATATACATACATATTAATCTTATAATATTCATATGAAATTCATTTTTGCTACAAAAATTATAAAACCTTAGGTGTAGTATCTTGACATCATGAAGAAAATTATCACCTTTTTATTTTCTAGAAAATAATTTATATTCATATTTTAATAAATTAAATTGCTTAAATGATATTTAATTGAGTAAAAATTCATTTTAATGGTTTTAATCTCAAACTTTAAAGGAAAGTATTTCTAATCATCATGAATTTAAATAAAAAATATTGGTCCAGAAAAAAATTATTTTTATTGGTTTTTCTATTTTTAATCATTTAAATATGATTTAAATTCATTGAATAAGATTTAAATATAAATAAATTTAGAAAAATTATGGAAAATTTATTTTCATTGATATACATCAAGATGCATTCATTTTCTATAAAAATAATATTTTTGGATCATATCTTGTATTTTTAGTCTTATTTATGTTTAATTAGACATAATTAATCATTTATTTATTTATACTATTTAACACTTGTTTTATAAATACTTTTCTTATAAAATAGAATTATTCTTATGTTTGAAAGTCTCAATTCGCACTTGTTTGGATCAATGTGTAACTCATAATTATTTGTTCAAATATTTATGATTATTGTATTTATTTACAATAACTTAGTTCATGTATTAACTAAATTATTTTGTCTTAATTATTCAAAATATATTTTTATCGAAATATTCCATTGGAAATATTTAGACAATCGTATCATATTTATAGAGTTTAATCATATACTAATTCCATATAAAAATATAATATCAATTTAATTTAACTGAAAACCCAAATTCCCCAAATCGACTTAGCAAACCCTAATGCCTTAGACCCTAGATACCTTAGAAACTTTAAGTCATTTTACCTCATTAGTATTCTTATACGTATAGGTTGAATTCTTCGGAATTCCCAAGTTTATCTTGTGACGAGTTCTGATTGGATTTATCGCGCTTAGCAAAACTGTGAGTATATCTTTCCCCTTTTTCATTTTACTGTTTGGGGCTACTCATGTACCTTATGTCAAATTACTATTTCTTTTCACTAAGTTCAATTCTCATGTATGTTTGCTTTGTGTTAATTTGTGAATCTATGACTTGTCAAAATCATTAACTGTTGCGGCCTAGTATTTCAATGAATAGCACTATGGTATATACCCATTGTAACTCTGTTGAGAGACCTTGGTCATTTCTATGTGTTTCATTACTACTGTCTATAGCGCATACTATAAATAAATTTCATTTCACTTTCATAGGGTTGATTTTGACCAGGATACTACTTAAATACATAATTGCAAACAGTATACAACACATGAATAGCGAAACGTTTTTCTACTATATGTATTCAAAATAGGGTATGCTCACCAATACACTTTTGTATTGACAAAGTTATTTATATGTTGGATTTATTGTATTTCAATTTTAGTTGTCACTTTAGAATTTTGTATCTGGTATTTTCTTTCAATGTAATAAACTACTTAATCAATGTATCAATATTTACACTTTTAGTCCATGAGCTATTGAACAATCGTCACTACGTGACACCTCGATGTTTCCACCATCGGTTGGGGTGTTAAACCATTGCAGACTTGAAAGGAATCTATCCATTCATTCTGATGCACAGGATCATTACTGAAGAAAGTGCAAAGCCGGCTAGGGATGCTAAGAGAAGGTTGAAACCGAATATGCGGGAAGAGGTAAAAAAGGAAGTTTTAAAGTGGCTTGATGCATGTATTGTGTACCCTATCTCATATAGCGAGTGGGAGAGTCCAACACAGACAGTGCCCAAGAAAGCAGGTATACAGATTGTTATAGGTGAGGATGGTGAGCAATTTGCTACCTGACCCGTGACCCGGTGGCGTATATGCATTGATTACCGGAAGTTTAACTCTGCAACTTCCAAAGATCACTTTCCATTACCTTTTATTGATCAGATAGTTGAAAAACTCGCAAGTCAAAAATTTTACTGCTTTCTATATAGTTATTCAGGATATACCCAGATTGCCACGCATCCTAAGGATCAACAAAAGACTACGTCTACATGTCCATGTGGTACCTTCGCATTTAGGCAAATGCCATTTTGTCTATGTAACGCCCCGGACACCTTTCAAAGGTGAATGATGAGTATCTTCTCAGATATGGTCGGGACTCTCTAGAGATCTTCACGGATGACTTTTCCATTTTTGGCACATCTTTTGAGTCATGTTTAACACAACTAACAAAAGTTTTGAAAAGATGTGTCGAAACAAATCTGGTTTTAAGTTGGGAAAATAGCCACTTTATGGTTCCAGAAGGGATTGTGTTGGGACATGTAATCACAAGTAGGGGAATTGAGGTGGACCATGCAAAAATTCAAGTAATTTTGACTCTACCTCCACCTGCAAATGTCAAAGGCGTTCGTTTCCTTTCTTGGACAAACCGGGTTTTATAGACGGTTCGTAAAAGGGTTTTTTGTTATTACTAAACTGCTATGTAACCTTTTTGTTGAAAGATGACCCGTTTGTTTTTTATGAAGAAAGTATGAAAGCTTTTACCACCCTAAAACAAACGCTAATTGAGGCTCCTGTTTTACAATTACCAGACTGGTCCACCCCTTTTGAGATAATGTGTGATGCTAGTGATTATGTAGTTGGGGCGGTTCTGGGACAACGGGTGGATAAAAAGCATGTGGCTATTTACTATGCAAGCAAAACTCTTTCTGATGCTCAGTTAAATTATACCAATACTGAGAAAGAGTTGCTTGCAGTTGTGTATGCATTGGATAAGTTTAGATCTTATTTATGGGGTAGCAAAATTATTGTTAATTCTGACCACAGTGCTGTCAGGTACCTCATGGAAAAGAACAATGCTAAGCCAAGGTTGATTCGTTGGATCTTACTGTTGCAAGAATTCGAACTTGAGATTCGAGACAAGAAGGGGAGTGGAATGTGGTAGCCGACCACTTGTCACGGGTGGTGCATGAGACACAAGCACCGGAAGTGGAAATCAATGACACATTTCCAAATGCGCAATTATTATCTATTTCCACTAAACCCTGGTTTGCTGATTTTGCTAATTATGCAGTTACAGGAACCACTCCAGAGCACTGGTCATAGAGGAAGAAGCAGCACTTTGTTGCTCAAGCAAGTATTACATATGGGATTACCCATACCTCTTCAAAGTTGGACCAGACCAGCTCATCCGAAGATGTATACCGAATGGTCGAACCAGTTTCTGGTTCGACCCAACAGTAGGCTGCAACATTTAAACGAGCTAAATCTCATCAAAAAGGTCCGAAAAATCCCGAAACATCAGAAATCACAGTAGTTGAGTATGTTTATCCTAACCGCATGTAATCATACTATTTTTACATACAAATCCGTTCATTTCACATAGCAATCACAAACTTTCCCAAAATGGCATATTATGGAAAAGTCACATCAAGGAATGAAATCTTTACCTAAAATGGAAACTTATCAAAATAACCTCATGAACAGATTATTATGCACGGATTGGACACGTATAGCAAAACCCCAATCATATCATCATTAACACCATCAAGAACAAACAACTCCATCAATCATCAATTGCACCTTATAATAACCATAAATCATTATCTAAAACAGCCCTAGTTCATTAACATAGCATCTATTCATCATTTCATGTCACATAACACACAAACACATCATTTAACATCATTAACATAGGGCTTTTTGTATGGAAACTCATTATTAATGAGTAGACATGGTTTAGAAAGATGTTAGAAATGTTTTTATTCATAAAAAATTGTTTGAATAAGATCTGTACACTTAGGGTTTGATAAAAAATGAATTAAAATTGATTAAAAAGGTTTTAGATGAAGAACACACCTTCAATCGTATCTTCTTTATGTTATGGAACATTTTTTTAGGTTAGGATATGAAAAACGAGGTCAAAAACTCCTCCTTACAGGTTTGGGGTTGAGAGACAACACTTGGAAGCGAATTAGGGTTTTGAAATGATGAAAAAGTTACAAAGTATGGTATTTATAGTCAGCACTGGTTCGCATCCTCATAGGGTCGAACCAGTACTCATTCGACCTTCAAGAGGGTCGAATCAATGTTCAGGAGGTTGGTTCGACCTCCCTTATGGTCAAACCAGATCCCAGAAATCCAGAATTCTATGTTTTTTGCCATTTTAACCCTTTTTAACACATTCTAATACATGAACATGCAGTTCTAACGTATGTTAATTATATCTATTCATATAAACACGTACTTACACGTTGTACATCATATATAGAACAATTCATGCCTAGTACTTAATCCAATCATGTAATTTTACCAACAACGGGACTCAAGACTCGTGTGTGCGTATGTTACCCCCAATGATCCTCCGAATCATTGAACCCTGGACAATACGTAAGTGTAAAACCGACTCAACTGACCCAGTCAAGTACATTAAATAAATGTTTTTGCTAAGGTAGACTTATATGTTTACAATTGTATTAATCTGAGTTTGCCAGGTGTCACATTTTCTTTTGTTTCAATTTATTTTTGTACACTATGTGTTATAAGAAGTTGTTTATCATGTTTATTTTTAGATTTTATATCACTTTGAATTTAGTAATTAGATAAATTTATGAAAAACATGTGTAATGTTTTTTGAAACAATAATTGATATAACCAAGAGCAATAATTAAAAGTTCTAACAAAAAAGAAAAACAATTGGTGGTGGTGTAACAAAAAAGAAAAACAATTGGTGGTGGTGTGGTAGTACTTGGAAAGAGAGTGGACCTACGGTGAGTGATTGAAATGAGTATCCATTTTATAGTGACAAACTGGGTCTAGGGTGGCCATGAAACAATGTGGAAAGTTGGAAAATAATATGGCATTAGGCTGCAAACAAACCAAACTTTTAGCGAACACTTCATGAAATGTTCGGCAGGAAGTTCGTTTTTGTTTGTTCGTTTAATAAATGAACAAACACGAACAAAATATTTTGTTTGTTTAGTTAAATGAAGGAACATGAACAGATGTCACGTTCGTTCATTTATATTCATGAACGTTCGATAACGTGTTCGTTTGTTTATGTTCGTTTGTGTTCGATAGTTTAATAAGGTTTTTAATTTTTATAAATTTTCTTGATATTCTTTTATTTTTATTTATTTCACCCTAATAATAAATAAACAATTTATATGAGGTAAATATACGTATGTGAATTTGATTTTATTAGAAAGTCAATATATGTCCTTTTGTGTTTGTTTCCATTCATGAACAATTTTTTGTGTTCGGTTGTGTTTATTTGTTTTCATGAATGTATGTTTGTGTTCGTGTGCGTTCATGAACAAAAGTAACTAACGAACATAAACGAACACGAACATGAGTGTTGTGTTAACAAACGAACACAAACAGAAAATTATGTTCGGTAAATATTCATGAACTGTTCGTAAACACATATTTTCCATAACAAACGAACACTAACAAAGTGTTGTTCTCATTCATTCGGTTCCTTTACATTTTAATGATCAAAATGCCAACTCTTGTCTGGCACTATTCATAAAGTCTACATTAAATAGATTGATATTTTTTAATTATCTATATCTATCCTATATTATAATGCACGAGGGAACGGTAGTTTAAGATACCTAAAAGTTAAAATCTTTATTTTCATTAACAACCCTAAAATGGGGTAAAATAGTCATCGAAACATTTCTACACTTTAGTACGTCTTTTTAGTTGCACTTTAATTCCTTCATTTTTAGTTACTAGTTACATTTTTCTCTCCCTACAAAATTATAGTTCTTTTATTTACTCCTATCATCTTTTAAACTATTATGTTTTATAAACATTTGAAATTAACGTGGCGACCTGCTCATTTTTGTTGACGTTTTAATCAATCATAACTTTTTCGAACGTTAATATTATCTAAAAAATACACCACAAAAACGAGAATTATTCTCTTTAATTTGAATATAGTATTTCTATTACTTTGAAATTAAAAAATTGATATGTTAAGTGATTAACAATGTCGAGAGGTGAACAATAATCGAATCGTTAACCAAAACTAAACAAAAAATAGAGGAAACCAAACCAAAATTAACTAAATTAAAATAAATATTTCATGTATTTGTATATTTTTAGCTTTCATACTATCATATCATGTATTTATACCTCCATTTCATATACTTATAAGTAAATATTTTAGTCAAAATTTGGTTATGAACCAAAATTAACTGAACCGAACTGAAAACTGACAATCTAACAAAAAAATCAAACCAATTAACTGATTGGTTAATAGGATCAATTAGCCGATGACTTCGTTTCGGTTGAGATTAATAATTGAACTTAACTAAATCATGCACACCTTTATAAGTGCATGTGTTATTTGCCGCATTGTGCAGACATATTCTAAAAAACTAGAGCTTTACAAATACTTATGGTAATTTACAAAAAAAAAAAAAAACTTTTAAATTTAGAGTTTTAGAACTCTATAAACATGTATAACAAAATTAACAAAAAGTGTGCAGACGATAACATCACATTACCTTTTTGTTTTTGAAATTCAAACATATTGGGCTTTCCCGGTCATTAATTTCCCACCTAATTAAACATAACAAAAAAACTCAACCCTTCACCACTGTTTTCTCGTCGTCAACCTCTATTTCCACTACACACTTTTTATCGCCTGCACATTTTCACTTCGTCAATGCTACACTAAGCTTACTAATGTTTAAGTCCATGTTCTTTTTTAATACACTGATTATGATCTAACATGCAGTATTTAGTTATCGAAGTTTTTATTGTAGTTTAGGCAAGATCAAGATAAAAATCAATGGTTTTAAATCAAACACGCTTTACGCTTTTATCTACTTTGGTTTGTTACCGTTGTTCATCTGGAATGAACTGTTGTGGTTTAATTTGAGCTAACATACAGGGTTTGGAAGAATCGATTGATTGGTGGCCAGAGTAGTTTTCAATAGAGGTGATATTAAAACTTGTTGTTTACAATCTATTCATCTATGTGGAGTACATGGTTTGTAATATTACTATTATTTTTTAGTTTTAAAAAATTGATGTGTTATGTGACTAACAATATCCAGGGGTGAGCAATAACCGAAAACAGACGTAACCAACCCAAATCAATTGAAAATTGAATTAACCAAACAACCAATAACTTAAAATTGGTTATCGGATTTTTTTTTTTATACCAGTTGTTAACAAAATGAACCAAACCAAAAATTGAACATTTCATATATTCTTAGCTTCCATTTCATGTATTTGTAGTTTTATACCCTCATTTCATGTACCTCTAAGCCAAAATTTTAGACGAAATTGGTTTGGTTATTAAAACAATTAACTGAACTGAATTAAAAACAAACAATCTTACAAAATAAACTAAGCCAGTTAGCCAATTTGTCATTTAAAATTGTTTAGCCAATAGCTTTGATTTTTGTTGAGACTACTAACTGAACTTAACAGAATGATACACACCTTTAGAAAATGTTTTGTGTTAGTCGCCGCATCGCGGGAGCATGCTACTAGTTTTTAAAATAAGATAGGCAGTACACGCCAAAAAAAAAAAAAACATTTTTGATAATTTTAAATATAAAATAGGCAATACACGGTTACACACCACAATATAAAAAACCCACCAATAATTTCGAATTCAATTAATCAACTGAAAAGCAAGATCCATATCAACGAACCAAAAATCAAAATCCAACCAGAACCGGAAATTGAAGGCTTAGCAATCAATAATCGAAAAAAAAAATAGAATTGAATCAAGACCTGTAAACAACAGTGAATCAAAGCCTGGAATCGTTTATGTGAATGTCGTCTAAATTGGTTGGTTACACGAGTGAAAGAGCGTCGTCCGATGGATAGGAATCGTGGCAGGTTATGGGATACGTCAATATACTTCTCAATCTATTTTTTTTTTAATTAAATGGAAATAAATAAAATCTACCCAAAATGTAAATAATTCTCAAAGTACTATAGCTTAGTGGTATTTGGTGATGAGATAAGACTTAAGGGCCCTATAGTCCTGGGTTCGAATCTCACAAAGAGGGTTTTCTCATAATTATAAGTTTCCTCCTGAATTGGTGACTTGGTGGTGGAATATGATCGCGTGGCAAACACTGGTGGCACGATGATACTCCAGTGTTCCGTGAGTGATTCCAATTTGTTGACCGTTCAAAAAAATTTCTCAAAGTACTAAAAAGATAAATACTTTTGTATCTACCCTTTTTTAACGGCTCTTTGTATCTAGACCTATCGGGAAAAACTCAATACCATTTTAGTTTTAATGGATTTATTGATACTCTACCGAATTGGTAGCTAAGCCAGTTGTGTAACATCGTATTATATTTTCCCCAATTCCTTATAAAAAGAAATATGTTTGTTTTAAACAATATATGCTTTAACACCTTAAACTAAGAAAAGTCGTTGATTATCGATGCTTTATCATGTTTTAAAAATATTTTGTGACGTTTTTCGGCTTTATATAATCATTACTCTATACTTATAATATTACTATTAATAGTTGAATAATTACAAAAAAATAATTGGGTTGGGCTAGGATTCGAACCCACGTCCCAACCGGTCAAAGACCTAACTCAAAACATCTCAAACCAGCTGAGCCACAGCCCTTGTTTTTATATTCCAAACGAAAATAAATATAACACATACTATTATTACACATTTGACTATCAAAAGTCAACACCCAGATCCCAATCACGATTGATCTCAAATCAACGCGCCAATAATCCAATTCAATCCGGAGATCACGCACACTAATCACCCTTCAACTTTCCAAATCATCAAAAACGCGTATTGAGGTCACTTTATGGTTAATTAATCGTAATTATTTTTGTTTACAAACTTTCCTTAACTCAAACATCCAATCGTCCTATTATAAACGATCCTAAATCAATTCCTCGTACCCACACAAGCTAACCTCGCCGATAATCAAACCCCTACCTCAATTTCTGTTATATCTTTCGTATTACCAAGAAGCAAGATCGTTTGACTTTTGCTTTGACCAGCGATTCATATTCGATTCACACCTGTAAGCCTCGATTATTTTTTTATTTTTGTTAGTCGGCCTTTCTTCTCCAAAAGCCCCATAATCAATTCGACTATATTTTTTTATTATAAGTCTCTGATCTGTATTTTTACTAATGGATTAACCAAACCAGAATAAAAAAATGGGGCTTACTGAACCGGAGAATACCATAC